>JANDBE010000048.1:13163517-13177700 GCA_024320915.1 Erigeron philadelphicus
GAAAATACGAAATAAATTTACCAATATACTCCTGTTTGTAATTGTTTATAATTTAAGGATGTATATATTGTATCTACATTATCGGCCACCCAAAAGATTTGGGCGTATTGAAAATGTGATGCCAGACAACCCCTTCAAATGAAGTTTAGGGTTGTTTTCCACTTGCTTTTTTCGACAGGAATTGGTATAGGTTAAACTGGATGCATATTTATATCGGCTGTGGCCCTAATGAGAAACGTTGAATACTTGTGTGTCCTTGACAACAGATAGTGTCCTTATTTAACTAGAAAACAAAATGTTTATGATTATTTGCAGTATGATACTAGATTAGAATATTTATTAGCTATGTTTTTTGGAAATGGATAATTTGTCAACTAATAGTTGGTTATAGGTGGGATTCACAAGGGTATTTCAAGCCAAACTTTGATAGAGGAAATGAATCTTTTGTTGTTACGATGCCGCCTCCCAACGTGACTGGCTCGTTGCACATGGGGCATGCTATGTTTGTGACTCTTGAGGTTGGGTAAATGACTACTATCAACATGTGGATTATATCTTAGGCATGTTTTTTGAACCATTGTGCCGGTTCATTTTATCTGTTTCACGGAAAAAGCGTTATTGTCCCATATCAAATCATATGTGCAATTCTCCTTCAGGATATTATGATCCGATATAACCGGATGAAGGGCAGGCCGACACTCTGGCTCCCTGGAACAGATCATGCGGGCATTGCGACCCAGGTTTGAGTTCTATACATTTATCTTCAATCTTTTACTCCAGTTATTTTCAGTAAGTTAAGGTTTGAATTTTTAACGACTTTTAAAGTAGTGCATGAACCATAATCATTATTTTATTTCCTGTAAAATTTTATGGCCTAGTGTAACTGCATTTAATATCTGTTTCTTGCGGCAGCAAATTCTATTTAAAATGATTCTTAATTTTTTCTCCTTTAAAACTATATCTATCCAGCTATCTCGTGTTATGAGGGAGAAAGATGAAATCACGAGATCATCTTATATGATAGCCTAGTATTTATAAAATTGTGACTCATAGTTACGCAAACATAAATTTGTTTAAGCTATCTTCTTAATTACTATATGTTACTCAATCAAGTATATATATTTACTTTATGTGATATGCCAGTAAGAAATATCAATTGTATGATTTTATGTAGTGCTATACGGAAATGTAATGTGGGCTTGCCCTGAAAAAATTTGTTGATGAAAACTGTACAATGAAGCATGAGTTACTACAATCGCAACTGTTCTACATCTACCTTTTCCTTTATTACTTACATATTTTATCGTAATAAACATTAATTTCAGTTGGTTGTGGAAAGAATGTTGGCTGCTGAAGGAATAAAGAGGGTTGAATTGGGTAGAGAGGAGTTTACAAAGCGAGTTTGGGAGTGGAAGGAGAAGTATGTTTTGTTTTCGTCATTGTTATTAGCACAGTTGCTAGTTATATAGATGTTCCTAGTGTCTTTATAGTTTGCAATTATTCCATTGTGCATTCGATATTTTTATTTTTATTTTACAATTAGGCTTGCATGTGCAGATGATAAGAAACTCAACTAAATAAATCAAGGATAGGTAATTGCTCATCTCACCAATTGAAACAGAATAATATTCTGAAAACATGTATGACATGGTGCACGGACAAATACCTTATCCTCTAGAACATCAGCACCCCTTTTTCACGTTAATCATTTTGTGTGGTTCATCGTGCAAATCAGAATCAATCTGTTATTTTGCTCATGCTCAGGCTCTTTAGCTAATTCAGAAACTACGTAGATTCATTTTTTGGTTTTTTTTTTCGGTGGGTTCGCATGCATCTTTCTTTTTAATCTTATAATTTTACATGTTTAATCTTCTTTTAGTAAACTATTTGATGAATTTATATTAGCTATGTTACTTATGTTCTCTCTTGCAAAAGCTTTAAAACAGCAGAGAAAACCTTACTCACGAGGTTCATTGGACCCAATTGACCCTTCTTCATGGACTAGATCCAGCTGTCTTTAACTACCACCCTGCAGAGTGGAAATGAATTCAAACCTGTGACCATTTTCTTGCAAAGTCCCCAGAATGGCTACACAAAGCAATTACATGGGGGAATGATACCACTAATTACATGGGGGAATGATACCACTAAGACCGATGCCCTGTGGTAGTGTGGTTTGATGATTGTCATAGCCCTGTGCCATGCCTGAGTCTCGTTGGACTTTGGCCATTGACATTTTGAAATAAATTAGGAAGAAAAACCGCTGAATCATCAAAATCGAAACCACAATGGGCACATTGGGAATATTGGAAAGTTACATTGTCTATTAGTACTATCTTGCCTTGAATCATATATTACAGAATATACTGTTGCTGCAAAGTTTCCAGTCACACACTACAAACTTTTAATGACGAGGTGATCTTTGACAACATACTAAAAACACAATGTAAATGATTAGAAAAACTTACGCTTTTTGTTATATTAAAAAGTAATTGCATTCTTAGGACTCTGTGATGTATTTGTTAAATTAATACTATTTCCAGTGATGTACTTCCAATATCTCTGTAGGTATGGGGGAACTATCACGAATCAGATAAGGCGACTTGGTGCTTCTTGTGATTGGACCAGAGAACATTTTACACTTGATGAGCAGCTAAGCCGTAAGAAAGTTTTCTATCAAATTTAACCCCCTGACTTAGGAAAATGTCTTTAACAGTTTCCCACAATAAAAAGTATTTGAGCTATATTGTTTCTTATGTCTTGCAATAGTGTAGAACCTTTTTGCTGTTGAACCTGTACTGTTTGGTTTGAGGACTTCACCATGTTTCCTTAGCAACAAAGATTTAATCTTGCAGGAGCTGTTATTGAAGCCTTTATTAAGCTTCACGAGAAAGGGCTTATCTATCAAGGTACTATAACTTTCATGCTGAGTCATTCAACAATTTTGCAAAATATAAATTACATCATGAATAATTTTAGCAGATCCATTTAACCCTTAGCACAGAATAATTTCATGAGTTGCTTTATATATTAATTATTGCAGGGTCTTACATGGTCAACTGGTCCCCAAATTTACAAACTGCAGTTTCAGATTTGGTATAGTGATCTCTTATGATCAGTCTCTGATAGATTTTCTCTTTTTTTTAAAGCTCCTAAGTTAGTATTGTGGATCATGTCTTCTTAGGAAGTCGAGTATTCTGAAGAACCTGGTAGTCTGTATCATATTAAGTATCGTGTTGCTGGAGGTTCTAGGTAATCAGCCCATATATATATATATATATATATATATTTATATATATCATTTCACATTCCGCGTATATCTGCTTGTTTCAAATGGGGAATAATTTTCCATGAATTTCGATAGTAATTAAAACATGACCACGGGTTCTGCAAGAGACATTGCCTGTATATCTCACCTTTTCTTTTTATCGTAACCATTGCTATGTTTCCATTTTTCCCGTACTATTTTCACTCGTCTTCTTTTCATATTGTAGGGATGACTGGTTAACAATTGCAACCACAAGGCCAGAAACTTTATTTGGTGATACAGCCGTGGCCGTGCATCCTGAGGTAATTGTATTTGTTTCCTTTTTCATGTATTGGATTGGTTGATGATGAATTTGCCACTATACAGGATGAAAGATATGCTAAATATATTGGAAAATCAGCCATTGTTCCAATGACTTTTGGGCGTCATGTCCCAATTATTGCTGATAAGGTATTGGATATTGCTTATTATATGATCTATTCACATCATGTGTTGCGGTATCTTCACTGAAAGCATAAAGTCTGACTGGTAATATGCTTCCTGCCTTGTATGGCAGTATGTAGATAAAGATTTTGGAACTGGTGTTCTAAAGATAAGCCCTGGGCATGATCACAATGATTACCTTCTAGCTAGAAAACTTGGTCTTCCTATACTTAATGTCATGAACAAAGATGGAACACTTAACGAAGTTGCTGGACTGTACAGGTGGGTTATAAAATGTATTTATGATCTTGTTGAAAAAAAATGAATTGACATGGACGATGCTCTTGTTAATACAGCGGCCTTGATCGTTTTGAGGCACGAAAGAAATTATGGTCAGAACTTGAAGAAACAGGCTTAGCTGTGAAGAAAGAAGCACACACGTCACGGGTTCCGCGATCTCAACGAGGTGGAGAAGTGAGTTACCTTTCTCTTTTACTCTGTCAAGATATTAGTTCTTTTAGTTGAACATGTGCTTAGAGGGTGTTGGAAATGTCTTTTAAAAGTAATTGTGTATGAGAACTTGACCTGGGGTATTTAGATGTGCTTTTGTTCTTTGATGCTGTAATAACCGGATATTAAATGTTTGTCTGTTTAGAATATTTTGATTGTATGTAGAATTAATACCAAAAAGAACATTTTATAAACAGACTAAAGAGGCTTTATGAAATACAAATGTCAGTCTCGGCCTAGGTTGAAAAAGGTTAGTTAAGTTTTTTATAAAAAAAGTTGACCTTAATAATTCTATATGTTGCAGCTAGTAGGCACCGATTATCCAAAAATGATAATTTGACCCCTAAGTAATCATATATTCAGATGCAAAATCTGTTTGTTCAAATCTTGAATGCTAATTATTCCGACATCAAGGAGATATAATCAGATCCAGAGCCAAAACGTAATTCAAAATACCCTCCTATTTACCAGCTATTTTATTTTGTGGAAATTTGTCATGCAATCAGATTATAGAGCCTCTGGTGAGCAAACAGTGGTTTGTGACCATGGAGCCTTTGGCTGAGAAGGCCCTTGAGGCAGTTCGAAATGGAGATTTAACCATTATGCCTGAAAGATTTGAAAAGGTATGTATGCTATCCTCAATGCTAGTTATCTTTAAGTAAGTTTAAAATAGGTTAAATATGTGGCTTCTCAGTTGCTAAGCTGTAGCCTTTTTTTGTACTTTAGATATATAACCACTGGCTATCAAATATCAAGGATTGGTGTATAAGCAGACAACTGTGGTGGGGACACAGGATTCCTGTTTGGTATATTGTAGGCAAAGATTGTGAAGAAGATTATATAGTTGCTAGGAGTAATGATGAAGCTCTTAAAAAAGCTCACCAAAAGTATGGGAAAAATGTCGAGATATATCAAGATCCAGATGTTCTAGACACTTGGTTTTCCAGGTTTGTTTTAAAAGAAACCATTTCGAAGATTTAAATTGTGTGAATATGCAATAGTCCAGGTTTGTTTTAACATAAATTAGTATTGGAGATTTAAATTTTGTATATATGCAATAGTCCAAGTTGGTTTTAAGTTAAACCTTAATGGAGACTTAACTTGTGTGTATATCCAATACTTGCATTGGCATGTTTAAAATATTTAATAAGCATGGTTATTGGCATTTTGTAGCTCGTTATGGCCCTTCAGTACTTTGGGATGGCCTGATGTGTCTGCAGAGGATTTTAAACGGTTCTACCCAACATCAGTGCTTGAAACAGGGTACGTATTTTCTGCATCTACCAATAGCTGTGCCAATTCGAAATTAATTTATTGGTTAGTAATGACAATTGAAATGTTGCCATTATTGATTAGCTCATTTTACAATTTTGTTACCATTAATCATACTTCTGATGTTTTGGCTGGATGTTCCATCATTGTGAAATAGAGTGTAAGTTACACGACGGAGATATACATTTTCAAATTTTCATTTACATATTTCATTTTACTGAAGCTGGCATTGTATTAATATATCCTGAATATAAAAAGCCTTTTTTTTCTGGAATATAAAAAGACTTAATCCACATGGGTTCTTGTATATTATCTTGATAATATTTGTTTTAGATGTATACATACTATTGGTACCGGTGAAACATAAGGTGTTTCTTAAAAAAGTTGTATGAAAAGAATGTAACATACAAATATATGAAGAGGTTAAAACTTGTGCATATTCTATTGTGTACCAGGTTTAGGGTTCCCCCATTACCCTTTTGATATAGTGTTGGCTTTACCGATTACAAAAAGACCAAAACGGTCCACAAAGCCATCTTATAAATGACTCTGATGTAAAAAGAAGTACACGGCTCACACGACACAAGGGAAAAATGTCTTATATATTGTGCTTAGAATTATATTTGTTTAGTTTTACCTTTAATCTCAGGTCTGCACTTTTTCCATTGTTTATTTTCATCAACTTTAATAGCAAACTAAATGGGGATAAAGATAATTATAAAATAGGACTTATAAGTCATAAATCATTCTCCGTTCGCGTATTGTCGGATGTCCTTAAACAAATATGAGCGCATTCAACAGTAAAGAGAATCATTAGGACTCATAAATCAATTCTTTATTCGAGTATTTTTGGAAGTACAGTTTCTGCATTATAGTTAACCACCACCAAGGTGTTCAGGTGTCCTAATGTCCTAAGGAGTGGTCTGAGGTTCGAAGCTCTCTAGGTAAACATCTTGGGTGTGGCCAGGAAAAGGGTTTGGACTGGTCACGGGGATATTCAGGGGTTAGGCTGCGTAAATTTCTGAATAGGGGAAATTCCTATGTTTACTATTTCTTTTCTGCATTACAACTGTGTACATTTTTGTTCAGCATATTTTTTGTTAAAATGGCATGTAAATTAATGGTTACTGAAAAAGTAAAAGCAAAAAAAAAAGGGTAAATGGGTGGGAATCCTCCGGTCCCATGTACCATTTTGGTACTCAGAGCGCACACCGCATAGAACTCATGCCCGGTAAAGCACCATTCTCACACATGGGATCACAAGATATAGGTTCTCCACTTGCCTTTGACAAGTTTTGAACCTGTGACCTGACCTCTAGCCTTCATTTGTGGGCCCATGTGGTCACATGATGGAAGTCCTAGTGGGGTTTCACCCCATTGATAGAAAAAGTAAAAGCATCAATACATGAAAATGTAAAAGACACTATAAGTTGAGTACAAAGGGAGAACCCATACCAGTTTTGTTGCTATCTAGTTTATTAGAAATCTAGGTTGTTTGTTTTGGGAATGCCACTGATATATGCCTTTTACTATATACTTCTATTGAAATTATTGAATTCTATATATGTGCCGCTAGTGCTCTTACAGCGTTATATACCTATATATAGCCAAATGCACCACTAACAAGAGGCAGTTCTTAATAATTTCCCATTTAATTATTTAGGAAAGAAGTTATAAAAAACATTAAACGTGCTTTATTGGAACAGGCATGACATTTTGTTTTTCTGGGTGGCACGTATGGTGATGATGGGCATTGAGTTCACGGGGACTGTCCCATTTACAAATGTGTATCTGCATGGACTTATACGAGATTCTCAAGTGAGTAGCATACCATTATAAAGTATGAGTAGTATTTAGTGATTATTTCCAGTAGTATCTATAATGACACATTATTTATATAAAATGCATTTCCAACTATATTATTAATGAACTATTTCAGGGACGAAAAATGTCTAAAACATTGGGAAATGTCATAGACCCCTTAGATACTATCAAAGAGTTTGGCACTGATGCTTTGCGGTTTACACTTGCATTAGGAACTGTGGGTCAGGTTGTCATTCGTTCACCTTTCCCTTTTTCAGTGTTTCTTTTTTGTATTATTTTGTGGTTTATTGTGATATTTCACTAACTTAAAAACAAACTAATTCCTGAAACTTGATTTTAGGATTTAAATTTATCAACTGAGAGACTAACTTCTAACAAGGCATTTACCAACAAATTATGGAATGCTGGTAAGTTTGTTCTGCAAAATTTACCTAGTCGAAGTGACGTGTCAGCTTGGGAACGCTTATTGGCCCATAAGGTTTGTTTATATCCCATGTCAAAGTTCTGTCATTACGTGTTGACCACTGTTTTTTCGGTGTCCTGATATATGGTTAATCACTTTCTTAGTTTGATGACTTGGAGCATCTGCTTGGTCTTCCTTTACCCGAGCATTGGGTGGTAAGTCAGATTTTTTGATAACTATATGCAACCGAAATCTATTATTATCGATTATTATTATCCTAAGTTGCTCAGTTTACATCTCTGTGTGTATAAGTATATATTTCTAATGCTATATATGTTTGATAAACAGGTTTCAAAATTGCACATATTGATTGATTCAGCCACAACAAATTATGACAAGTTTTTCTTTAATGATATTGCACGAGAAACATATGATTTCTTTTGGGGTGATTTTGCTGATTGGTACGTATCATTATTCTTATTTTCTTTTTCTTAGTCGATTTAAATGGATCGAATTCCGGATTTACACGTTGCCACCATCGGTTTCAATTCTGTATATTATTTTTGGTTGAATCTTGTAGGTATATTGAAGCAAGTAAAGCACATCTTTACCAGTCAGAAGATCAAGCACTTGCTTCTACATCCCAAGCAGTTCTTTTATATGTTTATGAAAACATATTGAAAATACTTCATCCATTTATGCCCTTTGTTACTGAAGAATTATGGCAGGTGATATGCATGTAGACTTTTATGTAAACTTATCAATCTCTATTTGTAATTTTAGTAAATTCCTATGATCTGGAACTCTGTTTTATGGTTGTTACTGTTTGCAGGCACTGCCTAATAGGAAAGAAGCTCTAATAGTGTCTCCATGGCCTCTTACTTCACTCCCAAGGAATCTCACTGCTGTAAAAAGATTTGAAAACTTACAAGCCTTGGTAAGCTCATCATTTACTTTGCGACAACTTGCATATAGATTACATTATCCTGCAATTGAATTTGCTTCATGTTATAGACACGAGCAATTAGAAATGCAAGGGCAGAGTATTCCGTGGAGCCTGCAAAGCGTATATCTGCATCTATCGTTGCCAATTCTGATGTCATACAATATATTTCTGTAAGTATACGTGTCCCCGTCCAGTTTTTATAGTTTTTGCTAATCCTATATTAACAGACATACTTTTGTTCCTTTGGTTCTTAGCATATCTGTTTAATTTATGTATAGCCTTCCAAACACTTATTACACATTTTATCAATCGTAATATAAAAATTTTTGTCACAGAGAGAAAAAGATGTATTGGCTCTTCTGTCCAGACTTGATATGCAAAGCATCAATTTTACAGATTCCCCCCCAGGTCTATTTTCAGAATTTCTTTATAGAGATTCTTCGTCACATTATACCTATGTATATCTGTGAATTTGTATATATGCTAGAACTTGATTCTTTTAACATAAATATTGGTTCAGTGGATGTAAATCAATGTGTTCATCTTGTTGCTGGGGAAGGGCTAGAGGCGTACCTTCCACTTGCAGATATGGTAGATATCTCTGCGGAAGTTCAGCGGCTATCAAAACGCCTCTCAAAGATGCAAACTGAATATGCTGGTCTTATGGCTCGCTTGAGTTCTTCTAATGTATGTACTCCACATTACCTAATACCTATGATTAGAGGCAGCAATCTAGACTTATATATCTCGACCGAGCCAATTCATTATATTTAGCTAAGAGGGGACTGGATCAATCTGGAGAATGTCATTTGAAATTAATGTTTAATGCATACAAGCTACCAAGTCTTTTTTTTTTTCCGAATATTCAAATTATTATTGTTATATGTCTTTTCTCATCAAAATTATTTTATTATTTATCATAGAAACAGAAAATAATGGATAAAAAGTTTTTGTGGGTAGAAAGTTACTATGAACATGTTGCCCAACCTGCTACTTGTTACAATTACGGTCAATATTACTTTTACTACCCGACGATAGATCATATGTCCATATATCCAAGATTGAAAATAAAAGCTTTTGTGCTATATGATGCATGTAGCACGGATATATCAAAGAATGTTCATTATTCTGATGACTCTTATTTTCCATCTACAGTTTGTTGAGAAAGCTCCGGAAGAAGTTGTTCGCGGTGTTCGTGAAAAGGCAGCAGAAGCCGAAGAAAAACTGAATCTTACGAAAACACGTTTGTCTTTCCTTCAATCAACAATTTTGGTCTCAGAGTAAGTCTAATTTATTTTGTATGTTCACTCTGTAAAATACTTGTTAATTCTCAGTGCATTCCTAACGTCCTTGGACCACACATTTTCTTTATAACCTATCTTGGTAGTGCTACAAAGCCAATTAATGTGTTGATCAGTTTTAAGGAACCAAAACCGTTCATCTCATTGAAAGCCTGAAAATTGGACTTCTTGTTTTGCATGAATGCTAAATATAAGAGATGTGATTAGCCATGCTGAAGTGATGGTTGTCTTCAATTTGTATTCATTGTTCTTGTAAATGGTGGTTCATAACATTTCTTATTTTTCGTATAAGTTCAAACATTCATTGCTTAGACATCTAGAAGGATTCCATGTGCTGCACAGCCACTTTCTTTTTCCCCGGTAAAAGTCTGTCACCCCTAATTCATATATTAATACAACGACCTTGCAACATGCGACAACCACAAAGAGTGACATAAAACTCCTTCCCACCTAGACATATAAATAAAATTACAAAATAATACACGAGATATGAGGATTAACTAACTACTTACTATTAAAACCGGAAGATCTCATGCTGTCAAGAATGCATCCAATCTCTTGGTCTTATATAGAAATGTCAGACAAATTTAAACGCATTGCCTAAACTTTCTTTCATCAGCTCGTCCTTCCATCGTTATCGCTTTTTGAATAGCCTGTTTCTTTCTTGCCAAATGTGATACACCGTAGCTGCTAGTAATAGTTTAGTTGCTATACTTTTCATGGAGTGCTTGGCAACAAATGGCTTAATCCCGTCTACATCTTCCCATGTTGTCGATTTTACACTAAACTCGACATTTGCCTTTACCTTTGTCCAAACCTGTTTTGACAAGAAATGTTCAAAGAATAAGTGAGAGTGAGAGTCCGGCTGTGTTCCACATTATATGCACACAACCGAACTACCTTGGAGTGAACCTAGAACATCCCACGTACTCAAAACATCTTGCGTCTTCAGTTTGCGTTTAAACACAAGCCATGTAAGAAAGCATGCTTCGGTATACGATGCTGAAACAACACTATATTACACCAAGGAGTAACAATGGCTCTTGGTCGTATCTTCCCATACAATACCCATCGAAAAAGGTTCTAACCCATTTCTATCTTTGCAAATAACACGATCAACACTATGCGAATTAAGGGTAGGGCATGGCACATTTGGAATTTTAGAATTCCATGATGAAGGCCATGTCCATACACCATTAATGACCAGATTAGCTACATTGGCTGACATGGAAGTTAAAACCAGCTCGTTTTATCATTTTTGGTGTGAGATGATCTTTTAATAGGTTATAGCTACACCAATTTTCAAACCAAGGTGTAGTATTTACGCCATTTCCATGTTGATGGTAAATAAAACCCCAAACTAAATCTCGAACTTGCAAGATTTTTCTCCAACTCAATGCATGATTCCCAGAACTTTAGATATCCCAAAAGTTGTGCCCCTTAAGTTTATGAGAATAAATTCAGCGGACCCAAAGGGAATTTTTCGCATTAACAATATTCCAAATATGTCTTACGATCAAAGCATTATTAAAGGCGACTATGCTACGAATGCCCAAACCCCCTTCCTCTTCTGGGCGACAAACAACTTCACAAGCCACTTTCGACTTACCTGTTTTCAACTCCCCTTGGCATCATAAAAACCCTCTAATAACTTGCTCAATATCGTGAATAATTCGAGAAAGCAAGACAAAACCAGAAGACCAATATACATGTAAAGAAGAGATTATCGAGTTAATTAATTGGAGTCGTCCAACATACGATAAAGACTTGTCAGAAAGACGGTTTTAAACATGTTTCACCAGCTCTTTGCAATCTCTTAAAAACAGTCTAGATGAGATCAAAGGGACACCAAGAAACTTCACTGGCAAACCACCTTCCCTCAAAAGGAAGCAAAACAAGAATAGCAAGTTTAACATGATTCAATACATTACAAAGTAGGCTGTACTTTTTGGAAGAGTTGGCGTGAGACCCGATACACTCATAAACTCCTCCAGAAAATCCATGATAACTTTAGCAAAATCGAGATACCCATGAGCAAATAAGATCAAATCATCCGCAAGATAATAGTTGATGATGCTATCTTCTGACTTCAGTGATGATACCTAAAAGTATCCGAAGTTGACACATTTCGAGCCAAAATACGAGTTAAAGTTAAAGTTTCCATAACCAAAAAGAAATAAGGAGACAAAGGATCTCCTGTCGTAAACCCCGTTTTTCCAACAAAAGATCCGTGAAGAGTACCATTAATACAAAGGGAAAACGATGTTGCAGACACACACTCCATGATCCAACCCCACCATTATCGGATGAAAGCCAAATCCTCTGTGAATGGTACACAAAAAGCCCCAGTCCATAGTATCATAAGCTTTCTACTCCAAAGCGCACCTGACTGGGCCTCTATCTTAATGGTAATTATGCATCAACTGTGGTTCTACCAGGTATTTATACCTGACTGATTTTCAACTACCAAATCCGCTAGACAATGCGTTAAACGATTAACAAATATTTTTGTTATACATTTCAGAACTACCTTACACAAAGAGATCGGCCTATAATCATTTATTCTTGACGGGGAAGGAATCTTGGGGATAAGAGCAATAACTGTATAATTGAATTCCTTCAACAACTTTCCACAAGCTAAGAATTCCTTAACAACATTCACCACGTCACAACCGACTATGTCCCATGCTTCTTTAAACAAAGTCGTCGAGTACCCATCCGGTCTAGGGGATTTATCATTTTCCATGGAGAAATTAGCATCTTTAACTTCATCATGTTCAACAGGTCTTATCATATGATCAACAACTTCGATAAATAATTTATTATCAAATAAAGTTGCATGGTTTAAGGGAGTAACTTGACCTGCTCTTCTTAGAAACATTGCGTAGTGATATAAGAAGGTTGTAATTAGGCCATCTCCCATTCAAATCCATAATTACATCAATCAGTCTTCTTTGAACCTTACTTTTAAAAACTTTGTGAAAGTAAGCTGAACTAGAGTCTCCAACTTTTAACCGCTCAACCTTGGTCTTTTGCTTTAGAAAACGTTCCTTAGTCGATAAAGCATCATTAAAAGCTTGCAAGTAAGCTACCTCCTGCCTCTTTCAACAATGGTTATGTAGGTTTTATCAAGTGCTTTCTGGACTTCATCAAGTTCCACCTACAGCTTTGAAACAATTGTATGGATATTTCCATGATTATATAACACTATGCGCAGAGGACTTTTCAAAATTAAAGTTTCTTTACCAAAATGAAAGAGTAATGCCCTTTAATCTCCTCTTTCCAGCTAGCACAAACAGTATCTCTAAAATTCCCATTATGAAGTAGCAAATTCGAAAATTTAAAAGATTTAGGACGAAATTTAATCTTCATAGGATACACAAGACAACCTAAGCATTATTAGATACCCGGTATGGCTGGAAAACAACCGTAGCACTCACAAATATATGTGTAAAATCCACATTGGCTAGAATCCGATCAATCTTTTTAAGTTTGTCGTCCATTCCTTTTGGCTTCTGGTTCCATGTAAAGTGAAGCCCCACATTATTAACATCAGCCACTTCAATTGTTTCAATGTAGTCTCGAAATTCTCTCATACCAATATCCACAGAAGATATTCCCAAAGCCTTTCCAAATTTAAAGCGGAGTTAAAGTCACCCATAAGGCAGCACAGTTTGTTCCTAACAAGACAATTATGACCCACTAGATTTTTCCAAAGCTCACGTCCATCAATATACCTATTATGTGCATAAATAAATAAGCAAAAGAAAGATCTCGTATCTGCTTTAAAAACAATGAGTTCGAATTCCAAGACCAGGCTCGAAATACCGAATCACAAAGCTTATGGAGTTGATCAAGGGAAATATGTGTTTCAAAAATTGCAAAAGCATACAACTGATTCTCTCTAATCACCTGTCTAATCTCGTTCTGTTTTGGGAATTTATTCATTCTCCTAATATTCCAAGTCGCAATATACATTGTTAACCGACACAACAGGAGTGCTTACCCCTGTAGAACGCCCAAAACAGGCCTCATCTTCCACAATTATCTCTTCCACCTCGTCATCTTAACTATCTTCACCATCCATTGATTTTTGCCCCCAAGCTTAGAGGATTTCACATTAATATCTTCCAGAGAAACTTGTTCTTGAACACCATCATATATATCTCGTACATCAATTTATTTACAAAAAATAGAAACATCATCCAAAACTGAAAATGATTTACTTGTTTCCAC
>JANDBE010000048.1:13981216-13992050 GCA_024320915.1 Erigeron philadelphicus
TGGGGTTTATATTAGGGATCTATTCGACGAGAGGCTCTAAAGCACGACATGCCCAGACCTCCCGCACTTAGACAAACCGAATTTTGTAAGAAAATATAACATTATTATATGAGGAATGGGAATATGTGGTTGTTGGACACCAAGTTTGGGTCACAATTTACCTTTTTAATCCATAAAAGCTCAATCATCTATATCTATATCTATACTATGAGATTGGGTATGGTAAAACAATTATTAAAGTAAAACAAATAAAAAAAGATCTTGACCCTTAGATCATGATTAAACTGATGCACGAAGATTCACGAAGCAATTGATGTACGATGATTTTCATGATGCACGGTGACACAAAAAAAACCAATTGTTTTATTTGTTTTATTTTAATAATTGTTTAATTTTACCTAAAACATATGTACATATATGTTTATATTCACACTACTCTCATCATACATGTATCTATGTATACATACAGTGTAAAACACACACACACACACACACACACACATATATATATATATAGGATAAGGTTCAAGTGAGAACCATTTGAATTGAAAGAACCATTAGAACCTTTTAATTATTATTTGGTGATCAATAGTTTATGTGAACAAATTCATGCACATATGTGTCAAGTTATAATTAATATTACTTATGTTCATATATGAATGGTTCTCAAATGAACTTTACCCTATATTATATATATATATCCACGACATTGAGACCGGGGATCCCAGACCTGGTCTCGTTTGTTGAGCCATACACCACTGTAGCACGTCACAACATCTGAAAAGGGGTTGTACACTCTGCGAGACCAGGCTTGGCAACCCCGGTCTCGATATTCGAATTTAAGACCAGGTTTGGCAATACTGGTTTCGACCCACTTTTTTGAGACTGGGTTTGCCAAACCCAGTTTACCTTGTTCCACAAATTTAATTTGTGTAAAAACTTATTTGACAAAACGCCATCCAAAAATGACTGCTGCAAAAAAAATTTCGCTAGGGCCACCCTTGTCTATAGTACGGTTCGGTGTATGCCAAAGAGTCTCATACAGCGAATACTGCATGTCTGCTAATCATATTGATGTTACAATATTTTACATTTGTTATGACATGGAATGGCTCTGTATTATCAGGCTTCTGGAAGAAAAGAGGAGGTGAGGTACCTGTTGTTAATTAGATTGGTTCGAGTACGGAAAGTTCTTGAATTCTTTTCAAATCTAGAGAAGGACATAAGGGTGAACTATCTATTTTCAAGAATTATAAAACTTATTGTTGTTGAACTCTATTGCACACATACGGCAGCATGTATATTCTATTATTTGGCTACAACTCTGCCAGCGGTTGAAGAAGGATACACATGGATTGGAAGTTTAAAACTTGGTGATTATAGCTACTCAAATTTCAGAGAAATTGACCTTTGGAAGCGATACACAACATCATTATATTTTGCTATAGTTACTATGGCCACAGTTGGTAAGTTCATTGGAGTAAACTGGGCTTTATGTAGCGGTTGCAAGAAGATTGGTTGGGTAACAGCTCAAAACATTCCGTGTTCGTAAACAGTCAACTTTATTATATTTAGGTTGGGTTGGGTTGACCCACAAAAGTATTTTTTTTCCTTATGTTAAGAAAAAATCTAATTACTTGATGCCTCCAGAATGATCAACAAAAATCTAATCTCTAATCTTCGAATGAAAATATCTAGGATTTTTTATGGATTGGAGATACAATTTGGAGACCTCCAATCCAAACTTGTGACGTTTTAAGTGAAGGTTTGTTTGACCTATTTGAGATCAAAAATACCCCAACCGACCAAATCTGCCTTTCTAGTCTTTTACTACTAAATAGATCAAAACTGTTGTCTTTGTCGTACAGAAAGCAAATGACACAATTTGTTGTTTTGTTTTGGTCTAACATTCTCTTATAAATTAAGTGCATTTTTTCTTACAGGATATGGTGAGATACATGCAGTAAATTTAAGAGAAATGATATTCGTAATGATATACGTGTCATTTGACATGGTTCTGGGAGCATATTTGATTGGTAATATGACAGCCTTAATTGTGAAAGGATCAAAAACAGAAAGATACAGGGATCGGATGACAGATCTCCTTAAATATATGAATAGAAATAGACTTGGGAGAGACATACGGAATCATATTAAAGGTCACCTGAGACTACAGTATGAGAGTAACTACACTGATTCTGCTATTCTTCGTGACCTTCCAATTTCTATCCGTGCCAAGGTAAAGATTAAAAGAAACATTCAATTAATACAGTTATTTTTGTATTACTACAACACCTTCTAACGTCCAAATTATACTCTGTTTACAATTTTGTGTGAAGTATGTAAAGAGCAATTATCTTGCGTTTGCTATTGAAACTAAATATTGTCATACATACTTTTCAGATTTCTCAAACTCTGTACAAGTCATACATTGAAAATGTTTCACTTTTCAAGGGATGCTCACTGGAGTTCATGAATCAGATTGTAAGTCATTTATAATGGAACTAAGGAAGGTAACTTACGGGTATTGCATTTGGTGACATATATGGCAAAGGAAATGGGTCTGTAGGGTTGGGCAGGTAAATAAACACTAGTAATGGTAGTATCAATTAGATGATCAATGCATGATTGGATATTCAGGTGAGCTGCACGAAGAATACATTATAGGATCCAATCATATTCTATAACATAAATACTTTGGCAGGTAACTAAAGTGCACGAGGAGTTTTTTCTCCCAGGGGAAGTAATTATGGAACAAGGCAACGCAGTTGAACAACTTTATTTCATCTGCCATGGTGAACTGGTATAACTTCCTTCCATTCGATGTTCCTTTATATTGAATTCAATTTGCTTATTTCTCCATTGCATTTATCCCCATTTGAATTCAATTTGAATCATTGTAAAGTTTCACTCACAAAACAAACTGATATACCTTAAGTTCATCATTTCAAAGAGGATAGATCATCCATGTTAGAGAGTTTGTTGCCATATTGAAGAAAAAAAAATAGATTATAACTACAACATGCATTAGATATAGCATGCCAAGATATTATGTGGGATACTCTTTTATTGGATTGATGAAATGAAATGTGGTACTTTGCTGTTAAAATAAAAAACAAATGTGGTACAGGAGGAGATTGGTATATGTGAAGACGGATCAGAAGAGACTGTCTCGATTCTTAAACCTCACCATTCATTTGGGGAAGTTTCTATTTTATGTAACATTCCTCAGCCTTATACCGTTCGAGTTTGTGAGCTTTGTAGACTTCTTCGCCTCGACAAACAATCTTTTTCTAACATCCTTGAGATATATTTTCATGATGGCCGGAAAATTCTAAATAATCTTATTGAGGTAACAAATTCAATTATTCATGTATATGATTCGTTTAAGATTCATTTTTTAGAATAACATTTTGCTTGCAGTCTAAAGCAACCGATGTACGTATGAAGCAATTAGAGACAGATATTACATTGCATATAGGAAAACACGAGGCTGAACTTGCACTGAGGGTCAATAGTGCCGCTTATTATGGTGACTTATATCAGCTGAAAAGCTTGATTAGAGCCGGAGCTGACCCAAACAAGAAAGATTTTGATGGAAGAACACCATTGGTATATTCTCTTTTCGATACAACCTTCCAAAATCCAAATCATATATGAAACACAACCTCTTGTAATAGAGTGGTCACCTTTTTAATAATTTTCTCATCAATATATAGGTTAATTTGGGTTTTGTTTAGATGCAGTGGGTCAAATGAGTAGCGCTTTTATAAACAAAAAAACGCGAGTTTGTAAGCATGTATTTTAAATGGCTTGGATTTTGGCCAAAGTGTAGTAATACTACATAGAACCTCAAACTTTGTTCCAAATACTATTAAACAAATGTAATGTAAGAAAGAAGTTATCCCAAACCATCTAGACACACACCACAAAATCATTGTGGCAAGTTACAAAATCTGCACATTTTGCGATCTATAAAGTTGTGTTTTGATTCAGATTCTCATAGTTCTCCGAATGACTTTATTATATTGTTTTGTATAAACTACACTTATATGAAAACAGTATTATCATAAACCTTATGCACAACATAGTAACTTACGATTGTCCAGTCAGGCTAAAAGCACATTTATAATAGTAAATATATATGTACTTGTTACTAACAAGCTCTTGACTTAAATAGCATTTGTCTGCATCAAAAGGTTATGAAGATATCATTCTCTTCCTTGTTCAAGAAGGTGTAGAAGTAAATGTTTTAGGTAATTTCCCCTATCAATTTTTTTTTTCCTTTTGTTTTTATTATTGGATTTGTCTAAAACATAATAACTCATCTGAGTAATCCATTCTTACTGGTAGATAACTTTGGAAACACACCTTTATTAGAAGCCATTAAAGGTGGACATGACAAAGTGACTTCATTACTAGTGAAAGAAGGAGCCTCGTTGAGGATAGACGATGCTGGTTATTTCTTGTGCTCAACTGTTGCAAAGGGGGACATTGATTTTCTCAGACGGATCTTGTGCAATGGTATCGATCCAAATTCAAAAGACTTTGATTTTCGAACGCCACTTCATGTAGCTGCTTCACAAGGATCATATATAATTGTGAAGTTGCTTGTGGAAGCAGGGTCTAGTGTTCTATCAAAGGATAGGTATGCCATATATCGACCCTTTCAAGTCTAGGTTGACTAAACTTCAAAGATTGTATAGAGTTGTAGAAATGAGACTTTAAGAATCAGAACTAATAGCACATAATCTGGTAACCAACTGATTAACTAGTTTCGTAGGATGTCAAAACCTCCCTAACATAACAAAAGGTCACCGTGTTTGCATAGTAGTACAAAACATTATATGCTTTGAATATCTAGTGTCATTCCTCTTCATTGAAACATGTTTTGCATATACAGATGGGGTAACACTCCCCTTGATGAAGGGAGGATGTCTGGAAACAAGATGTTGATCAAGCTGTTAGAAAAAGCAAAATGTGATCAGTTGTTAGAACTTTCGGACGACTCTCAAGATATAACAGGTTTCCCCTTCTTTTTCAATGTTCCTTGTCACACTACTTGAAAATTAGCATCTAGATGAAAGACGATGTTTTTGTGTTTTGGAAATGATATGAATTTAACTTTTTGATGTCGCTTTCAATCCAAACAAATTCCCTATTTACTCCCCTTTTGAACTACTTTGTGAGACTTTTACTCCCATTTCACAAAATATGCCCCCATTATTCATGTAAATGTCTTTTTGGGTTTTTTTGTAATGAACTACACGACTAAAACAGATAAGTATCTGATGACAGATAAAACGCACCCAAGAAAGTGTACAATATACTCATTTCACCCATGGGAACGAAAAGAAAACAACATGTTTGGTGTGGTTCTATGGATTCCACGCACCATTGACGAGCTAGTGAAAACAGCAGCAGAGATGTTAAATTTTCACCTTCAATCCACTTCGTGTATAGTAACAGAAGATGCAGGTAAAATTTTAGATGTTGATATGATTACAGATGGTCAAAAGCTGTACTTGATCAGTAAAGAATGAGTGTGTTGTGTGTTGTAAGTTTCTGTAATGTTGCGACAATAAAGTCAATCGGCATATATTTGCCGTTATCAGAATAATAAAATTTATCCCAAGTTTCTGCATATAAATGCCCAAAAATTACTGTCGATAAATGATTTCTTTGCAGGTAAACCTTGCTGCATAATTTGCCATATCATTTACCTGCTTATATTGAAGTTGAATCACCTTTTAAAAATTTGCAGGTCTTTCTAAACACAAAAACAGAAAACTAGAGAAAACATATGTAATTCATTGGGTTTTGATCTTTCATGATGCACATATTATAGATGTTGATGTGTGCTGACATGGAAAATCCTTTTGCAACACTGCTCTCTAACACCCCCTTCTATGGAGTCCATATGCATCTCTTTAAACGTAGCATCTCCTATTGGTTAACCATTAGTTGTTGATAAATTATTTTCTCCGCGATATCATTTGTCACACCCCGTCTCACCAATGGCGGAAACGCAAGACATAACGAACATAAGAATCTTTGGGAGAGCAAGATCTACATGTCAACACATCCTGCAGCTCGAAGGCATGTGACCCCAAATAAAATACTCTGATCTTGTGACCCCAAATGAAATACTCTGATCTATACAACACTCTGCATAACTTGAAAAGCATAAAAGTTTTTGGGATTTTATTAACTAAAAAGACGTTTATTCCTCAAATATATAAGTGACCATTAATGCTTTATTCACATCACCAAAGTGTGTGACATGATTAAAAGTGTGGTGTCTGAGATCACACAAGAGACCACTAAAAGAGTTTACAAGGCAGTTGAAGTTGTTCAGAATTCAATAACAACTTTTGAAGTGGCTGTTAGTCAAAGCAACTGATACAGATTCTGAATTTGCTGAAAAAGGAATGTGTTGTTGCTCCCACCCAAACTGCTTCGTTTACTGAAGATGATAGGCAGTAGTTGGCTTAAATAATTAATAAAGAGAATCCGAACCTCAATTCTTCTTTCAGATTGAAGTCTCAATTCTCCACACTTGTTAAAGGTCTTGCTGACTGTCTGAAACAACAAAACATGGTTTTGACAGTTGACACTTATGGCAAGATGTTACCAGAGGTACCCAAAAGGGGAAAAGGTGTTGTACCAATTGGCTTGTTGTCAAGTACTCAAGAAATAATTGAAGCTTCAAGAAAACAGACTGAGACTGAAGTCGGTGCACCAGTTCAGGAGGAACAACATTGATAGGCACATGCTGACCCACACACCATCGGGTCCAATAGGCCCGAGCCCAAGTCAGAAATGGATCAACTTAGTCCAGTTTGATGCTCCAAAGCCATGATCCAGTTTTATTCCCCACGTTCTTGTTCACACAGCAATTTTAATAGTTTTATTTCTATTACTTTTATTTAATTAGTTTCCACCACTCTCTTTGCAAAGAAGTGGTCAAAGTAGTTTTATTTTATTGTTCCTCAAGTGTAGGGAGTCGTGGGGTAGTGTTTTGCTTTGTTAGTTAGTTCCCTTTTCAATATGTACTGCAAAAATTGGAAATGAGAATCAGATTTGAATTTCCTAAATTTTATTCTCTGTATCCAGAGGGTATTGTTATAACATTGCTATTCTAATTTTGGCAGAAAGTTAGGAGGTGATCTTGGAAGACTAGTTCTCATTCTCGTGGTGTGACTGTAGCGTGATTTTGGACTAGGAATTCTGCTCAACGAATTCTCTCGGGTGGTGTGACTGTAACTCGCGGAGACCGTTGTGATTTTTTTCGTAATTCATTTGTCGGGTATATTTTTCGATGCATATAAGAAGCTGATAGACATCAAACATGCTTCTGAAACACAACTTCCTAAATCAAGAAAAGCCAAAGGAAAGGCCCTAGTGACTAAAGAGCTACAAAAGAAAAAATCAAGGGGTCTGGATCAATTGTTGGTGAGATTGTTGATGAGTATGGCTATCCCATTCATGACCGGTCTGCAGATGAAAAAAAAACTAATTGAACTGCAGAAGAGGGTCTCCAATTAGTACATAGCCTATAAAGAACAAAGGGAAAGGGCACAACATTTATTGATGAAACCCTTGACCACATTGATGTTGCAGGCTTAGGAATTTCATTAGAAAGGTACTTGAAAATAAAAGATGATAAGGTTTAGAAGGCTGTAACTGAGATGGCTGATATGGAGTATAGCAAGAAGTTCTCTCAGTTATAACAAAAGCTAGACTAGCTCACATTCAAGATGCCAATTGCTGACTTGATTAAAAATAGTATGAGTGAGCTGGAAATTAAAAAGAAAAGTTTTCTAGCTAATGTGTCTAAGGCTGAGAATGAAGTGAAAGAAAGTCAAAGCAGCATATCAAACCCAAGGTCACTGGACCAAGATCATCAAGGAAACATGCTCGTGATTATGATCTTACTACTTTCCAACTTATTGGTGCTCTAAGTGCTGTTGAAATCTAAAGAAAGACTGAACTGGTTCAGTATGAGCACTATGTAAAGCACAGGTCTCATCCAACCAAGATCATCGATGTAAAGATTGTAAAAGAGGATGGTCTGATGTTGTTTGATATATTGGTAACTAGAGAAAGAAGAGCCACTGAAGAGTATAATCAAACTTCATTCAATGAGTTTGGTCTGTCTAAACATAAGGAGATGATCCCAATTCTGAAAGCACAACCAAAGTCTCATCGGAACGGTAACAAAAGATGCAGGCCAAGGTTGATATGGAAACAAATAGTTTGGGACGGATGAGTCTCCACTGAAGAGAAAAGCTACTAATGGTTCTTCGGGCTCAAGACCAGCAAAGAAGTAGTATTACTATTTCAGTTTATCATTTACTTGTAAATTTTTTATATTTACACTTGTAGCAAACATTTCATTTAAGTAATTGTATATGTGTTGCAAGTTATAACCAACAAGTAGATGATCAGATTAATTTAGAAAACTCACTAAAAAAAAGTTCTAAGGCATCAATGATTTATAAGATGTCCTTAAAAATTTTGTGTAACTTGATCAAAGCTAGCATTTCAGACTTAGAAACATGTATAGATAGAAGTCTGAGATGCTTGCACTATTTCAGGACAAAATATGGGAAATTTGTTAGGTCAAAAACGGCCAAGTATAATTTGTCTAGAAAATAGTTGAAGACGAGTGAAAAATACTTGTACAGGATTCTAAAACATCTCAGTTTCAGAATATTCACTAAGCTTCATCAGCTAACTGTAAGCATTCATCAAAAGTCAAAGACTAAAGACTGAATAAAAAGAATCATCTCAGAAGCAGAGCTCAGAAAACGATTCTACTTGATCGAAGACTAAATCCATTTCAGTGTAAAGTATTTTCAACACTTTATCATTGGACGACCAAGTCCACGTCATCATGGACTTTGCCTATTAATAGAAGGCATCTCTTTAGTTGCAAAATTGCTTGAAACTTTGACATTTCCAAGTTATTTAGATCACTTGTATTTTAAGGTTGTTTAGATATTACACTTGGGTGTTTATCTTTGTTCTGCAAAAACCTTTCTATTTTATTTAACATAATTAATAAACTACATTGAAAATTACATCGTGTTCCTTTGCCATTTACTTGATATATATTTAGTATTATATAGTTTCAGTCATTTAGTTTATTGCATTTACATTTATATTACTTGTTCAACTGAAATCTGGATCGTCTCACTGGACTGATTTAGTTACCAGATTGGTGAAGCTTGCCACTCATTGTTATCGACATTGAGGTGTCTTCATGTAATCCATACAGTTGGGACATACACACTTTTTTTTTAAAATAACACATGTCGCATTCTGATTGGTTCATAAAACCTTCTCTCCCTTCGCTCCTTAGCATACCTTCTCATTTAATCTTTCTTATAATATATATATATATATATATATATATATATAGGTTGTCCATTGATGGTTGCATGGTTGTAACAAGATTGAAAAGAAGAGAAAATAAGCCACATGGATGGAAAGATGATGAACAAACAAAAGAACATGATGGTTGGTGATCAAGATTCAAAAGAAAGTAGAGAGATTGCAGTCCAATCTGCCCTTGATTGTTGCTGCCAATCAGCCGCTTTAGAGGGCTGATTTCGAGTGCTTGTTGCCTCCAAATCGACTCCATGCTTGCGCTACACATGATTCGAGTTGTTGGATGATGAATGGAACTTATTATTTCATTAATATAGTTAGATTTTGAGCTTTCTTTTTGCCTTGCATGAACCGAAATTGGAGAGGAAGATAAAAATAAAGTTGGGAGAGTTGTGAGAGAACTATTGCATGTGAGTGAGTGAGTGAGTGTGTGTGTGAGTGTGTGTGTGTGTGTGTGTGTGTGTGGTATTTAAGTGTAAAATGAGAGAAAACCTTGGTCTTGGGGTATAAAAAAATGTGGCTAGAGGCATAAAATAAAGTGTATGGGGTGAGTTTATTGGTTAAGAGGTGTGTTAGGAAGGCATGGGTTAGGTAACAGGTAACTCATGTGGTGGGGTGTTGGGTTAGTTCCCAACTAGTGTTAAGACATACAAATAAGTATATGTATGCATTTCGGATGTGGGAATGTAAGAATAAGCCGGTTAGTTATATGTTGATTGATTGAATTTATAAGTCTTTATAAATTTAAATAGTTTAAGTTGTAAGTTCATTGTTTATAATTTGTATGACTTAATTAGATATCACACTATATACATGTAATTGACTTTGTAAATTTTATTGATTTATATTGTTATTATTTGAATTGTTGATTATATTTCGATACATAAATGTTTGCTTGCTCGATTGAATACTTTTAAAGTTGTTGTTGCTTTACATATTCTTTGCAGATGTTTGATTAATTATAGTTATTGTGAATGACACTCTTATAATAAGTAGCTACCTATGGGTATTTTATTTAACTACAAGGTAAATTTCACTATGTCTTAATGTTTAGAATGAATTTTTTTTGTAACAACCCTATAAAGGTAAATGCCTAGATAATCTAAGTAAATCGTCCTAGTCGGATTTTGAAGATTGTTAAATTTACCTTACTACTTGTAATAAGTGTTTTTAATGCAGGAAGAAGCGCAATCAAATGGCTCAAGACTAAAGATTAACCAAAGACCAAAATCATAAAGGTTTTCTTGACAAAATGTCAATATTCTTATTAGTTAATAATCACCTCCCATATTACAATAATTGGAATTCCTATTTATACTAATCTTAAAACCATTGAAATAGGAAACAATAAATAAAGAGTGACAATAAATATAAAAAGTCATAGTTTGACTGAGAAGTCAAACTTTTGACCAAGAATAGAATAAAAGTCAAAGTTTGA
>JANDBE010000048.1:14143280-14157169 GCA_024320915.1 Erigeron philadelphicus
TTACGTAATCGTTAACTTAACAAATGTCCAATTGACTTATTATCTCAACGATTACATAAATGTTCCTAATAACAAAACGTTAATCAAATCTATGTTGCGATTGTCACACTGAATCTGCATCTACAGCTAATTTCATTAATCTCAATCAACAAAGGTTACATATAGACATGGAACCAAATAAACTATATATTTACATGGAAAGAAAAAATTTTCCATTCCTCCCATGTCAAAGACATTTTTGAAGCCTGATTCTTGATCCATAAGAATCCAAGAGTTTTGATGTCTTGGACAATCTGTTGCACCAAATGTATTCTCCCGTTAAATATCTTTTCGTTTCTTGCCTTCCAAATTCTCCAGCACCCAAGAATGATGACTGATTCCAAGACACGTTTCGCGGTTGTCCCCAATATAACATGATTGTGCAAGTCCAAAAGATCTGCCACAGAAAAAGCAAAGATGGGAGGGATTTTGCACCAGACCCCAATTCTATACCATACCTCCGAAGCTACAGAGCATGAGATAAGAACATGCTCTAATGACTCGGGGACCTCATTGCACAATGGGCACAAAGAACAGGTTATCCCCACATTACGTTTCATCAGGTTGTCACGAGTTGGAAGACGGTCCATAGCAGCCCGCCAACCAAAGACATTAATTTTGATAGGCAACCAATTATTCCAGGAAAAACGAAAAGTGTTATTCACATTCTTCAGTTGCAAGAGAGCCCGACAAGATTTCACAGAAAAAACACGATTACTACCACCGGTATCCCAGATCATCCTTCCAGGCCCACCATTACCGGGCGCTATCTATTGTATACAAAAGTCCGTGCTATTAAAGGACAATATTTACATTAATTTTACGTTCAGAATTGAAATAATGTGACCAATGAATGGAAAAATTACTTCTAGTAACTTGGGCTGTGTCATAAAAACTAGTACAGTATTTCTCGAGCTGACGCGATAAATGATGCCTTGACAGAGAGATTTCCAAGAGAGTGTTTGGATGAGCTAATGCATTTTCTTCATAAGTCCAAATAGTAGTGTGTAATGTTATAATCTTTTAAAGACCCATTAAAAAAATTTATAAGATATACTTGAATACATTACCTCTCTCTCAAATATAATTTCTCTCTATCATTCGAGGTACTATCACTTTAAAGTCTTTGAAAAACGTAAACATTTGATTATTTTAGTTTCAACTAACAAATAACCAACAAAATCGAGTTATCATCTGTTTATCTACTCTAACACAAATTTCTGCAAAGCAAAATAGGCGGTTATAAGAACTGCCCCAGCTTTTTAACAGGCAGTACTTGGTCATGTTGACGAATCATCTAACATTTGACATACAAACAGCAGTTTGAAACCTACTACACTGATTGAGCAAGTACTCCTTCCGTCACCAAAAACTGAACCTCACTTGATTTCTTGAGAGTTAAACCTAATACCTTAAAATTTACTGTTGGTAGTTTATACTAAAAGTCAATTTTGAAATGCTCATAATCAGAAGTAATGCAAAATTTAATTTTAACTTCATACAGAAACACACTACATACATCTTATTACCAATACATCATATAAACCACTAATTGGCATGTTGACAACTTACTAAACTAAAAAAAAAACATTTAACAAAAAAAAGAAAAAAAAACTTACTAACTTTGAGCTTCGAAAAAGTTAAAAAAGATTTACATACTAAATATACGTCCGGGATAACAGAAGAATAAAAACAAGGGTGATTTATTTATACATTTTTAACACAAACACTTAGTTACGAAATTTTAAGTTTCCTGTATACTTTAAAGGTAAGGTCCATTTAGAAGTTGAAAAGCAATTTGTTTAACTCTCAAAAGTCAAATAGTAACTTTTTTTGGTGGAACGGATCAAGTTATCACATTTTACCTATGTAAATTCAATTGCTTTACTTTGGGGAAGTCAGTTTAGTTTCGTCTGAATCAAGCTTCATCGAAGAATCCCCGCCCATCAATTCCTGAAAGCCTTCGACCTTCACTGGTGGAGCTCTAACCAATCCCATGTTCCTGCATCCAACCAAGGAGAATTCAATTCTCAATATTCTTGGTGTAAATTTGACCCTTTTTATATATCAGTAGTCTATTTAGGTTATGATTTATCTCTAACAGGTCGAATGGGGAAAAGTTCATTTGAAGTGGAACGAGTCAAACTGGATGGAAATGGCTGAAACGTGTAGATTGTTAATAAAATACGAGTAATAAAACTTTCGCAATCATGATTGAGACCTTAACTAGTTATAAAAGATTTACAAGAATAAAATAGAAGTGTTGCGGGTCAACCCAACCCTGCCAGTTCTAATCAATAACAGTATCCCCTCATCTTACTTGATTGCAAAACCCGGTCGACCCTTCTAGTTTGCAGCCACTACATTCAAATCTTAAAATAGAAATGTTACTTACGGTGAATGGGCTTGTGGCTGGAGTTGGGGGATTTGAACTGAAGCCATTGGTCTAAACTGATTGTTGGATTGAGCTTGGTAAGCTGAGATTGCAGCAAATTGCTGCTGGCGGAACTGCATCTGAGGATTTCGATAATTCATAGTTGAAAATGTAGCATTATTGTCCATAGGAAACTCAGGTGGGTTTTCAAGTTTGACTTCAACCATTGATCTTTGACTTTGACTCTCATTATCAACATTCATGCTGCTGCTCATATTCATGACAGCACGAGGTGTGGCAGGTTGGCGCCTCCTCATTCTGTCCCACTGCTGCTGCTGCTGTAAGGGGCTAATCATCTGCTGCTGCTGCTGCTGCTGCTGAAGAGGGTGAACCATTGGGTTGTGCATTTGCCTTTGAAACTATAACAGTCAGCAAAACGGAATTCTATGAATCACTTGAACATGATAATGAACGTCAGAACATATTAAATAAAAAGCAGACAGATGCAAACACATAGAAGCCAGAATCACCTCGGCTGTGTTATCCTGATGAATATGCTTTTCCAGACACAAATTATCTGTAGGCCAGAATCACTATGCGCGGACTATATTTTTTAAAACTCACACCTTAGATGCACATTATCAGTAGACCACTTCAATTATTTTGTTTTATCTTCATATCATATATATATTATAACATCATAAGGATATCCTAAAGACTTTTATTTTTCTTTTTTTTTGGTTAATGGGATATTCCCTGTGAATTTATCCTAAAGACTTTTCTTAAAACTTATTCCTATTATGCAGAATTATATATGAAACTTTTGAAGCCAGAGATCTAATACAGTCTATCTACTCTTAAAACTTATTCCTGTTATTCCTACTCTTGTGAGATTCGTTATTGTTGTTTAAGACACAAATTAACCCGGCAATAGAAGACAAATAAAAGGTATCTAATAACAACAATACTTGCACATATTCTAGGAAGGTGCTAACTAGTTAGTAGGTAGCAAAATGAGCTGGTCAGGATATTAATCATCTGAATACGGTTCCAATTGGGTCAAGACACGGCTACACATGTTAAAAAAAATATTTTTCTTTGAATTTCATAAACAAATTATATTTTAATGAAACTAAAAGAGCTTTTATTATTCATAAACAAAACAATATATTATCTCAACCAAAGATGATTTAAGAAAACATTTAAATTACAACACACAAGTTGTGCAGAATATCAGATGCCAATGGGCAAGAGGCAATGTGATATAGGTAAAATGATGTTTAGTCAAAAATAGCAATTACTTAGGAATTGAGGGGGTACTTTTGCAATATTTGTATTCTGTTTGAAAAGTTGTTACAAATAGTTATAAACGTTCCTTGTATTTTCCATGAGTATATTACGAGTATAAATAATATCAATCGCCAAGGAAGAGGGCTATGCTTGTATAGATAAAATCATTTATCCCTCTATATATTTTCTCTCTACTAATTTGGTATCAGAGCCAACGCTCCGGCGGAGGCAGTTACATTCCGGCAACAACAACACCATTTCCGATCAAATTACCTAAACACGATGACGACTCGAAGTACAGAAGTGGAGCGATTATCAAAAGAAGTCAATTTAACTCGAGAACAGATGTTAAAGATTCAGAATTCATTGGATTCTAATGTCGATTCTTTCAAGACGGTAATTAATCATTTACAAAAGGCGATGGCAGCGATAAAAAACCAGAACGGTCTATGGTGGTTTAAGACGGGGGCAGAATGAGTAATAACTGTTTAACTAAGATTAATTTCCCAAGATTCGATGGAGAAGATGTTGAAAAGTGGATGTATCGATGTGAACATTTTTTCACAATCAACGATACACCGGAAACTTCAAAAGTGCGATATGCATCACTTCACATGGAAGGAAGAGCTCTTTCTTGGCATCTTCGCCATATGAAATCCAATGGGAAGACGATAGAACAACTTACATGGGATGAATACTCGAGATCAGTGGCTAGATTTGTTTCAACTGCCATTGAAGATGCAATGGGTGCTCTTTAGGCACTGACCCAGGAGAGTTGATGACTATTGTGATCAGTTTGATCTCCTTACAAAGGTTAGTCTCTGTGAGGAATATACAGATAGTATTTTCATTGAAGGGTTAAAACCAGATATTAAATGTCCTATGAAAATGTTCAAGTCTAAAACACTTAGAGAAACTTATTCTTTAGCAAGATTTGCAAGATCAGACCAAGAAGACTTTGGGAAGAACTATAGAAAGTAGGAGCAGTACTTATAGAACACCAAGAGCAACCAATTCACTAATCTTTCTAAACCACCACTCTTCACAACACCCATTAACTCTGTTACTTCAAATGCCTTAGTACCCACAAGGGAAAGAAACAAATTTATGGGTGAAAAAAGGGCAAAGGGGGAATGCTTTTACGGTAATGAAAAATTTGTATCAAGAATTCAAGAAATAGTAGAGTATGCAAAGGCAAGATACAGTTATTTTTGGTAGAAGTAGTGGATTATGAACTAGGATTAATTGAGGATAATAATTTGGTTCCAAAAGTTCAGGGGGATCCCCAAATTTCTCTTAATGCAATTATGGTTTTACCATCTTATTCGACTATGCAAGTGGTGGGTACAGTGGGTACTAGAGGATTACACATTTTGGTGGACAATGGGTCAGCCCACAACTTTATGAACACATCTGTGGCCATCAAAATCAGGTGTCCAAATGTGAAGGTATCTGTGGCAGATGGAAAAATATGAACTCTGATAGTTGGTGTAGGGATTTTCAATGGGCAATGCAAGGGAAATCGTTTACAACTGATGTATTACTTTTGGAACTAACCAATTATGACATTGTTTTGGGTATTCAATGGCTGGAAACTCTCAATGATATTATTTGAAATACATGTATGATATTGTATGAAATTCATGGGTCGTTTCTGTATAAAGAATAAGTATAGGGGTGTCTTTTGTAAATATTTCGAATGGTTGTTAGGACGGTGGGAAAGCGGTTACCGGTCCTTCTGTGTACAAATACCCCTATTATTAATAATAAACTCATGATTTGTGTGATAATTTCTCATTTCTCTCCTAGAGTTTTCTATTCTAATAATTTGGAACTTCAGGAATTTAACATTGAGATTTAGTGTTAATGGAGTTAATTTTGAGCTGAAGGGAGTCAATAAACAGGTTACCTCCAAGCAGGGATTGTGATCAATGGAAAAAATGAATTCCATGTTGACTCATAAGAATAAGTGGTCCAATCTCAACTCTATGCAATTCAAAACCCTGAAAATTCTATAAATATGTACCAACCAATCCTCACTGCAGAAGAGCATAATGAGGAATTAGAACTCGTATTGGAGAAGTACAGTGATGTATTTGAGGTACCAAAAGGGTTACCTCCAAGCAGGGATTGTGATCATAGGATTGTTTTAAGAGATGACAAAACAAATCTCAACCTAAAGCCTTATAGATATCCAAAAACCCAAAAGAATGTTATTGAAAATATGACACAGGAGTTGCTTGATTCAGGAGTTATAAGACACAGCATAGTGCTTTTGCTGCCCCAGTGGTGTTAGTCAAGAAAAAAAGAGGCCCCTGGAGAATGTGCATTGTTTATAGAAAGCTTAATGATGCTACTCTCAAAGATGTTTTAAAAGTTGTTAGATGCATTACAATTAATTACAAGGGGGCTGCAATATTTTTAAGTTAGATCTCAGGTCTGGGTATCATCAAATAAGAATGTATGGGCATGAATACACAAAACAGCCTTCAAAACCCATCAAGGACACTTCGAATTTCTCGTATTACTTTTTGGGCTCACAAATGCACCTGCCACGTTCCAATCCCTTATGAACTCCACCTTTAAGGAAGTTTTGAGGAAAAATACATTGGTCTTTTTTGATGATGGTTTGGTGTACAGTAAGAACTAGGCTCAACATTTACAAGATTTGGAACAACTTTTGGCATTAATGAGGCAAAATTCTTTAAGAGCAAAAAGATCCAAATGTGCACTTGCAGGAACAAAAGTTAAATATGTAGGCCATATTATCAATGCACAAGGAGTTTTTAACGATCCATCCAAGATCAAGGCTATTCAAGAATGGCCCACACCTGTTAATGTAAAACAATTGAAGGGATTTTTGGGTTTGGCAGGCTAGTATAGAAGATTTATTAAGAATTTTGGGGTAATAGCCAAACCATTAACTGAATTGCTGAAGAAAGACAGTTTCAAATGGAATGAAATAGCTGGATTGGCTTTTAATCACCTTAAAGAATTGCTTAGCAGTCCACCAGTATCGAAGTTGCCTGAATTTTCTAAGGTGTTTACCATTGAGACTGATGTCCCTTCAAAGGGCATGGGAGCAGTCCTCATGCAAAATAATCATCCTCTGGCCTATATCAGCAAAGCTCTCTCTACTAGGAAAAAAAATGGTCTTTCTATGAAAAAGAATTACTTGCCATAATTATAGCAGTCAAACAATCGCACCACTACTTGGCTTCAAAGCACTTTGTCATTAAATTTGATCACAAGAGATTGGAGCACTTACTTCAGTAGAAAACTGTAACCCTCCAGCAGCAAAAATGGTTGTACAAACTAATGGGATATGATTATGAAATTTCTTACAAAAAGGGTGTAGAGAATGTGGCTGCAGATGCCCTTTCCATGGTTCAAGGGTTAACACTCCTACAGATGGGGGTTAGTTCTTTGAACGAGACCTTATTAGTGAGGTTGAAAAAGCTTGGCACAAGTACCCAGCCACTGCACAATTGATAAAACAGCTACAACATGGCCAATCTATCCCTAATAGATCATGGGATGACACCTTCCTCACCAGGATATCAAATCCAAACTAGTGGTTCCTAAAGATGACACTTTGACACACGAAATCTTAACTATTTTTCATGCATCTTCGATAGGGGGTCATTTAGGTATTGCACCTACTTTGGCTAGAATTAAAGAAACTTTTTACTGGAATGGTTGTTTTAAGGATGTCCAAAGGTTTGTGAAAGAATGCTTCATCTGTCAAGGTACCAAGTATGAAACTGTTGCCTCTCCTGGATTGTTACAACCACGTCCAGTTCCTACCTCTATCTTCACAGACATATCAATGAATTTTATATCAGGCCATCCTAAAGTGCAGGGTAAAGACACCATTGTTGTAGTGGTGGATAGACTCACAAAATTTTCTCACTTCATGGTTTAAAATCATCCATATTCTGCAGTCACTGTGGCCAAAGTGTTCTTGGACAATATTTTTAAATTGCATGGCAATCCTATCACAACTGTCTTAGATAGGGATCCTATTTTCTTTAGTCATTTCTGGAAAGAGTTTATGAGACTTCAAGGGGTTCATTTATCCATGTCCTCAGCTTACCATCCTCAATCTGATGGTCAAACAGAAGTGTTGATTAGATGCTTAGAGGCTTACATGAGAAGTATGTGTGTAGATGCTACATTATCTTAGGTGAAACGGGTACTATTGGCTCAATGGTGGTATAACCCCACTTAGCATTCTACTATTCAAATGACTCCATATGAAGCTTTATTTGGTCTGAAACCCAATGTCCACATTCCTTACATAGCAGGGGACACTCAAATTGAAGTTGTGGAAGTTTTACATATGAAAAGAGAAGCAATGATTCAGAAGCTGAAAACCAATTTGCAGACTGCTAGGAACAGAATGAAACAAGTTGCTGATCAGCATAGAAATGAAAGATGATTTCAACCAAGTGATTGGGTTTATGTGAAACTTCACCCATTTGCTCAACAATCACTCAAGGTCCATCACAACAGAAAACTGTCTGCAAAGTTTTTTGGACCATTTCTGGTCCTAAAGAGGATTGGCGAGGGGGCTTATCAGTTGAATTTGGCTTCAGACTCCAGAATACACAATGTATTCCATGTGTCCCTGTTGAAGAAAGCTTTGGGGCCTATCAGTCACCCTCAACCTTTACCCCAAGGCCACAGATTCATTCTCCAACCAAGGGCAGTCTTGGATAGACAAGTTAAGAAGGGACACCAAATGGCAGTCAAGGTGTTGGTCCATTGGGAGGGTTTGGATAATTCAGAAGCTTCATGGAATACCTTACAGATATGCAACTCAAATTTAAAAGAGGGGAGTACTGATATAGGTAAAATGAGGTTTAGTCGAAATAGCAATTACTTAGGAATTGAGGGGGTACTTTTGCAATATTCGTATTTTGTTTGAAAAGTTGTTACAAACGGTTATAACCGTTCCTTGTATTTCCATGTGTATATTACGAATGTTAATAATATCAATACCGAAGGAAAAGGGCTATGCTTGTATTGATAAAATCATTTCTCTATCTCTATATTTTCTCTACACCACCATGTGGTATGAAAAATATGGGGATTTTATAAACCCTAACTTTCTTCTTCTCATAACAATATGTTCTATAATTGCTATGAAGATAATCAATGAAATTTAATGCCACACCTTTTCGCAAAAGGATGAAAAACTATGCTTTCATTCCCAGCCTATCACATAGTTGGTGTACAGTTTAGTTTTGAATCAAGTTAGGGAAATCATTTACTCGTCGAGATGTTTAAAGGATAAGCTAACGAGATGCGGTGAGATCGATCCTTTAAAGAAATTTGAAGATGATGTTACACACTCACAAACAAGAATACTTAAGCGGGAAAAACATCTATTGTGGCCTAGACAGTAGGTTACTAGTCATTCTTTTTTACTTCGAATATAACTTTGTAGCATTAAATAGTTGGAAATGCCATTTAAGACGCCATATCACCTTCTTCCCCACATCATTAGTACCTTTCAACATTACATGCAAGCTACACCTTTCAACATTATATTTAATAGTTAATATATTAATTTTAGTAATTTTTTGTTCACCAACTTTAGGGTTAGACAGCTTGGTTAAGTAAGGCCATTAGGCCATAGTTTTATATATATAGTGTGTGATGAAATTAGGGAAAGTGATGATGATATATGGAAAAGAGGAGTTGTGAAGTTGTGGTTACACTTCTAATTTTATATATAATTATATATATATATATACATATATTTATTCATGTTCGATTACCATGATAACTGGTGACAATGGAAAGTATAAATGTATAATGATGTTGGAGAAACTCAAAAGGATGAAGATAGAGAAGATATGGGTTTGGAAATTAAGGATTCAATTGAACATTTAATATGGGTACCAGGTGGATAAATTAAAGAATGACCTGTCACACATCATCATTCAGCCGATCATGTCCCTCTTAAGATGTTTTTGCAGGTTTTTGACCCCACAATAGACAAAAAAAAAATGAACCTCAACAAAGGTTATTGGAGTACTTTCCAATAAAGTTAGCCCTACTGGAAAGAAACATACATGGAAGCATTATTTATAGCATGAGTGCACAAAGATATTATAACTTACACCCAAATAACTTACCTTATGAGAGTATGGGACTAATTACTACTTTTCTAGTTTTCTGCTAACTTCCCATTTTTAGATTCTGTCTTAAATGTTTCCATTTTCCACCCGGTAGACTACATTTTACACAATCAAATGTTAATTTAGCCTGTGTAATCCATAAGATTTTGTCTTCTGTAATTTGCATAAAAAAGCCAAGGGCCACTATGTTATATACTAGAAAGGTTTTAGTATAAACAAAAAAATTTACTCATATGGCCATAGCGAACAAGATTGGTATGCGAATACGACTTGGGTGACTATCTGAAATTCTAAACCAAAAACACATTTTCCCCGCCTATTAAAGGTATGGCCCGTATAACATCTGTATAAAGTTTCTAATTGTTGTTGTCCCATAGGTTATTTAAACATGGCCCAATCAAACCTAGCAAATTAAATATTAACAAAATCTGATCATTTTGGGTAAAAACTATCCCTTCTAGTGCTCACTGAGTTACCCATCTGTCATATGTTCTAACAGAAACAAAGCATTCATGTGATACTGATAGCTGGTGATCATTGCTAATTACTTCATTCAGTGATTTCCTATCTAGCGTCATTCATGTTAGCAATAATGTTAAGCATTATTTGCATGTCATGATTCTATCCAGAAGTGATAGAATATGAAAGAAATGCAAATTTGATTGGTGCATAGTATTATCACAAAAAAGGTCTGGCTTTAAGACTCAAACAGGCAGAATCATAGTGTTAAGCGCAACGCTATATTAGAAATTTACAACACAGCGAAAGTTGGAATATTAGATCAAAAGTGGTAGTTGGCTAACCTGATGAGGTTGCCGAACAACAGCTTGATTTTGCAATTGCAATTGTGACTGGATGGCCTGAACTTGTTGCAGTTGTGTTGGCTGTACATGGTTTTTGGAGCCATCTTTAACAACCTCAGCGAAACCCGCAAGATTACTAAAGTAACGAAAGCAAGTTAGACGACCAGATAATAAAAAAGATAATTTTCAGAGCAGAAATTGTAAAATGGATAATTGCTTGAGAATGTATTGAACTATATGATGTACTCAACTTTAACTTGATCTATGGTGTGTATCAAACTTTGAAACATTAATATTGTATCTCATCAAGTCATCAACTAAAAAACATGTGAACTGGTGATGTGGCAACTTATGTGGACACATACAGTATAATTTTTGAAAGTTGGATAGACAATATACAAATAACATGTTAGATAACCAAATATAGAATAGAAAAAAAAAATCCAGAATAGATGTTATAATATTACATTCACATAGCAGAAAAATAAGCAATGAATATACAAAAGAAAACAATTGAAGCATCTGATGGAAAAAGTGAGTACCCATGTCCAATTGTTTGGAGAAACATCTTAAGTAGTTCAATTGGTGAATGCTCTTTCTTGTAACTATCAGATAGAACTTTTAAGATACGGCCTAATTTAGATATATGACAGCCAAACAACTGACCAAATATATCCAATGGACCATCAATTGAACTATCAAAACCAACATCCATCAGTAAACGAGAAACCACTTTCCGTGACATCCCAACTGCTTGTTGTGGACTTAAATTGTTCTTCATGCCAAGGAGTCCGCTTTTCCGACGATCATGATTACCTTGCTGTTCCATATTAAGGTACTCGGGCCTTATACCAAGTCTTTCTAACATAATGGGGCTTTTGGTCATTATTGGGGGCAAGTTATCAAGAACTCCATTGGGTTTCCCAATCTGCATATTCTCTATTTGATATGAAGGAGGTAAAGCACTATCAGGAACAGAATTTGCTGAAAACATTGTCTCTGGAAAAAATAAAGTTTCGTCATCGTCTAAATTCGAAGATACTCTATTTAAACCATTATCAAACATGGGGCTGTTCGAAGCTGTATTTTGCTCTTCCATAAAAACTGCACGGCTTCTCTTATGCTTTTCAACAACTCTAATATAATTAGACATCTGCTCAGGTGTACGTTTCTCAGATTCTCGATCCCCTGATGGTAACCTATATGGTTTCATGGCTCTATATTTCTCAAAGAATTGACTATACCATGATTCTGGGATTCTCTGAGACATACTATCATCTTCAAGTGCACAATATCTAGATCCAACACCAAAACTTGCTTTTGATTGAGCCTGAAAATAATTGTGGTTAACTCAAGTAGTCTACTTGTTACGCAGAAACAAGTAGGATGACACATATATATGCTAGTTCCTACAAGTAACAGTAAAAGCATATATGACAATGTACAAGACTTAAGGTACTTAATTAAAAAATTAATCTAATGAGATGTGTTGCAACTTACCAATTACAAATACTACAAACAACAGCTCCGAAATCATACGGCGTTTAACTGGTGGTCCAAAGTCCAAACCAGCTTTTCAGTTTTTGGAGTTTTGGACTTTGGGTTTTTGGCTCAATATCTTATTACTTATCACCCGACACTTTATAAAATGAGTTATATAACAGCTGAGGAGACAAATGAGAACATAATAACGTGTCAAATCCTAGAACAGTTGTGTCATATGAGGCTTCTTTGTTTGTGATAATCTCTAAATATATATAAAAGAGAAACCTTAATTCCAAAATGGAGAAGTTTGGACTCTTATATGAAGTTTAAGTTTTAATTAGAGCCATTAGATCAAATGATGATGTCATATACCTATTTTAACTTTTCTAGATTTAATTTTAATTTATTAAATTTAAATATGGTCATTAATTATAGAAAGTAATTCCTACATTTCATAACTATAAAAATGACAACATCAACGCTTTTCAACATCTTTAATCTATGTTTGTTAAATTACGATATTATAAAAATATAGCATGTCATCAAGTATCTCTAATATATAAAAATTTTAGCATGTAATGCCTATATTTAACTTTATACTGTCACAAAAGATATAATATAATACATATCCTACTAATAACTTTTGATACAAAATATTTTTTTTAATAATAGTATCATTAAATTTCAACATGTCTTATTTATAACTATTAATTATATTATAAGTCATAACGACAACTTAATATATTTAACCCGCTTATTACGCGGGAAATAATCTAGTATTATAATAGTGAATATTGACAAATTGTTAAGATAATGAACTATAATTATCCGAAGAAAATTTTCGAGGGCCTCTAATTGGATTACAAGGCGACGACAATGAACTTTCAAGATGGGGTACATGCCAAGAATGTTTAAATAACTAAATTGTGTAGTGAAGTCTTGTATGTTTCTTGCGTGTTGTGCTATGCATTAAGGTGTACATACTATAGGATACCATAATTTGATAAGGTGTTATGGTGTTGTTAATATGTTCCATAGCCCATCGTTGCAAGTCATTCAAAATTCTGGTGGTGTTTTTGTTTATTAAAGTAGAGTAGATACAAGCTTGCTTTCAAATTGTCTACTTTGGGATCTAAAAGTGTATTATACTTAACCGTCGGTAACTTTGAAGAACTTTAATGCCAGAGTGAGCATCTTTTGATAGACTCTAGCAACTCCTTTGAATCTTATTAAGGTATGAAACTTTGAATTTGAGACATTAGTGTACTTTCATTAAGCTAAAAGGAATTAAAGAATGGTAGAAGAACAAAAAAATATCTGCAAACTATGTCATTTGTTGATACTAATAAAAAAAAGAAATGCTTTCACTTTAATCCTGTTAAACAAATCATAAGTAATTCAAATTCACATGTGACATTTAAGATTCGCGAAGTTTATGTAGTGATAACTAAATCTACCTACACTTAAGATGAAGTAGTGCTTCATTCAGATTCTTGTCAAGCATGAACCGAATAACCTTCTGCTGTAGTAGAACACTTGTCTTATATGGAATAGCCAATCCTTATATGGAAGCCATCTATCTATAGTATGAGTTGAAGACTCTAAATTTAGAACGAAATATCATATAAAAGAATGTAGGGATAAAAACATATATATATATATATATATATATTATATAGGGTAAGGTTCAATTGAGAACCATTCACATATGAACATAGATAATATTAAGTATAATTTGATCTGTTCATA
>JANDBE010000048.1:14298644-14311533 GCA_024320915.1 Erigeron philadelphicus
ATTTTTATGAAGGTTGCATATGACCCTTCTATGGAGAAGGACACTTCGAACAAAGTCCAAAGCTTACTTGTGTTGGAATACGTTAAAGCAAAGCAATTATGTGAGGTGATTCAGTTAGCTGATAAGCTAGGGAACAGTTTAACTCCAAGGGCGGCGATCCACGTCATAGTAATATCATAATTTAACTAACCTTTCAATTAAATTTTAGTTTTTTGGTTTTTAATGGATTTATTTTTCTAAATTTGCAACAATATTTGGAAAAAAAATGGAGAGTTAAGTAGACTGAAAGGCTATTTTGAAATTATAAAAAAAATTGGAACAGATGAAGATTGGTATGAAGGATTGACAGCTTTAGTATTATACTGTGCGATCAATGGACATGAGAGGTATGTTGTGAAACTTATATGTCGCAAATGAACGGGTTAAGCTCGGGTCAAGAAGTGACATAAGTTTCACAACATACCTCTCGTGCCCTAAAATCGCACAGTATGATACTAAAGTCGTCAATCCTTCGTACCGGTCTCCATCCGTTCCAAATTTTTTTATAATTTCAAAATAGCCCTTCAATCTACTTAAGTCTCCATCTTTTTCCAAATATCGCTGTAAGTTTAGAAAAATAAATCCATTAACAACCAAAAAACTAAAATTAAATTGAAGGGTTAGTTAAGTTATGTTATTACTATGACGTGGATTGCCACCCTTGGAGTCAAACTTTTCCCTAGCTTATCAGCTAACCAAATCGCCTCACATAATTGCTTTGCTTTAAAGCATTTAGACACAAGTAAGCTTTGGACTTTGTCCGAAGTGTCCTTCTCCATACAAAGGTCATATGCAGCCTCATAAAAGTTTTAATATAAACACTTCAATTTATTAAAAATTCACTTTGTAAAAGAGGTAGTTGGTGCTTCGGTCAATGAGTATTTTGGTGGGATTTTAGTAATTATAATTATGCAATATCTACATATATAGTAATTAATATTTATACTTAATCGAGATACAAAAGACAAGCTTAAAAGTGTCAATGTTTGATAGATTAGTCTTAATACTTCAAAATTTTAGAGACTAAAACCGAAATTCTAAAAGAGGACCGAAAACCAAAATACTCGTATACCATTCAAGTATCACATAAATTGACTACTTAAGTTATATAATCAACAAAAACATTACCTTTTTGCATTCTCCCATTGGCCAAGTGATGCATATGTCCTTACTAAGTTTAGATAGTAATTCATTGTCGTTGTGACTTTGAGCAATTCCACCTGTTCTTTATACCGTAGAATAATACACATTTGTTTTATTATTAAGTTATTGACATTATGCTTGTTCACATCTAGATTACATTAGGACATTATCACGGTTCTTAGCCAGGTAATAACTAACACATTTAATCTGCCAAACCATTTGACCCAAAAAACAACCTCTTTGACCCAGACTCATTTGATCTGTCAACCTATTAACTTGCCAACCCACATGACCCAAAAACAACCCATTATAATGTATCAAGTCAGGTGCATGTTTAGATTTATAACATGAAACTTTTAGTGGTCAGGTGATGGTCAAATATTTTTCAACCTGTCAACCTGACCTGGGTCAACCTGATTGACCTCCTTAACAGCGGTTGTTTATCACACATTTTTTTATAAAATACTAAACAAGTTGATAGTAAGCTTTGGACTTTGTCTAAAATTCAGGAAAAAAAATACGCTAAAAATATGACAAATAGTGTCCTTTAATCATAAACAAGTATGGGCACAATATCACAATAGAGATCATAACTACTAAACATGCATAATAGATGTCATTCATAAACTACTTTAAGCCACGATATCACAATAGAGATCATAACTACTAAGCATGCATAAACAACACCCCAATCACCTCCCACGAATATCCCATACCCAACATATGCATGAGATATTTTAAACAACATAAAATAGATTATATCGAAACCACATTTTGTTGTGTCCCCCAGCGTGACAAAAACATGTTATCTTACCTGAGATCAATGATAATGCAACTCAACTAACCCTCAACGAACAACAACCTATCAAAATAAATAAATACAACGCTCAAGTTACAAACACATTCTTAATATTACCGTACGGTAGTAACGCATACTATAATAACTTGTTTGTAATATAAATATTGAATATATAATTTGACACATAGACCTCCATACGTTTAATGATATGTACTTCAAATTCAATATGTCTCTTGTATGAAATTAAACTTTAGAACAAGCAGATGTCTTTATTGTATTCCATCATTTCACTTATGACAGTTAAACTGCTTAATTAATACCACTAATAAAATTAACCATGTAAAATTCGGCTAGTCTTAGCTGCTTAACTGAAATCACGTGGATAACTTGTACAATTTTAATCCATACTCTTTATAAAAAGATACTTCAACGTTATATTGCCTATTTAGATAAGAAGTGATTTTTGTCATGGCCATTAAGTATTTAAAACCTTAAAAGAGAACTCAAAGAAAGATAGTATCATGTATTACACCCATGAAATTTATTTGATATAACAGGAGAAAACTTTGCCAATTTATCTAGACTAAAGTTTTGTTTCATTATTAAACCACAATAGTTATATACTGATCGATTAAAACCATGATTTATTTACATAAAACTACAACTATATCACCATTATCTTCCGGTCAAGAACCAACTCCATTAATAACATGAAAAGCTTCAAACCCTTAATGCCCAAAACAAGGATATAATCTTTTAATCGTTCTAAAATAACATGGCTATATTTTTTTTGGGTAAAGGGGAATTGAAACCCCGGTAAGCTTTTATATCACCCAAAACAATACAATACAAGTAGTATAGTAGAGTACTATACTAGTTCAAATGCTTGACATGCCAAGCAAATGTAAACACGGTACCAAACTACCAAAATTAAACACCATTACATACAATGTAAATAACCAACTAGACAAGACAAAGACAAAAGATAGCTAAATCACGCAATATCTTCCTCTAGTAACACATTCGACGGGAGAGCCCAGCCATTTAAAATCCTTGCCACTTGATTATTATTCTTGAACTTCAAGGTAGCCAATTTCATACGAACAGTGGATGTAATAATCTTAACCAAAACTTCAACTGATCTCGTCCTATTAGTAAACAAGCGACTGTTTCGTTCTTGCCAAATATAATAAGAAGCAGCAGCTAATAGGAGACGAGCCGCAACACTTCGAGCAGAATTATTCTTCGACATCGGGATCATCCAAGCAACAATATCAGCCCAAATAGGGGATAGATGTGTCATATCAGCAAATCCTTTAATATTATTCCAAATTTGTGCAGAAAAATTGCATTCAAAGAAGAGATGCTCATGTGAATCAGGACCTCTCTTGCATAAAGAACAACAAAGAAGATTCAAATTCATATTCCCAGACTTACCCCATTTTCTCATCATATCATGCGTCTTCAATTTCCGATTAACAACTAGCCAAATCAGAAATGAATGGCGAGGAATACACTGAGAAAACCAAACCATCCTAGTCCAAGAAACCTCCAACCGGCGCTCACGCAAAGATTCCCAAACCACAGATGAAGAAAAGGGGACCTGCTTAAGGTCACGATCAATCCAAGTAATTGCATCTGCATTCGATTCAACAAGATGGAAGACAGGAATGTTAATTAAAACCGGAAACAGGGAGTACCAAGCTTGAGGCCAAGTCCAACAATCATTTCGAATTACATCGCCAATTTTAGCATTCATCTTAAATCCCGCATTTGCAATCTGTCTAGGGGATATAAACTCACATAAAGGACCCTCTTTACACCACTTATCAAACCATACTGAAACCGTCCTTCCATTACCTATGTTAGACCAAACAAACCGTCTTAATTCTGCTCTAATTCCCAAGATTTTCCTCCAGCCCCAACTCAGGCTAGGCTTATTCGGAACATCCCAAAAATTCCGGTCTTTCAATCTATAGGAATGAACCCATCGGACCCATAATGACTCTCTATTAGTAATGATACTCCAAATATGCTTCATAATCAACGACTTATTCACTACCGCAATTCGACGTATCCCTAATCCACCTTCATTCTTTGGAAGACAAACCGATTTCCACGAAACCTTCGCTTTACCTTTTTTCATAGGTCCTTGGCACCAAAGAAAATTACGCATGAGTTTTTCCAAATCCTTAATAGTGCGTGTTGGTAACATAAACATAGATGCCCAATATGTATGTAAAGACGATAAAACTGATCCAATCAACTGAAGTCTACCGGCAAATGATAAACACTTATTACGCCAATCAGAAATACGCTTTTCCATCTTCTCCACTAATACCTTACAATCCTTATACAAAAGGCTAGAAGATATAAGGGGAACACCCAAATATTTAACAGGCAATTTACCAATTTCAAACGGCATAATACCAAGAATCGCATCCCGAACATGATTAGGCACATTAGAAATGAATACAGTACTCTTAGGCATGCTAGGAACCAAACCAGACATATTTTGAAATTCCTTTAGGGTATCCAAGATAGTCTTTGCTGAATTAAAATCCCCACGAGCAAAGATGAATAAGTCATCAGCAAAACACAAGTTAATCACCTCTTGTTTTTCACATCGGTTATGAAATTTGAAGTCAGTTTCAGCCGCCGCTTTTTGTAATAGCAGTGTCAAAACTTCCATAACTAGTGTAAATAAATACGGTGACAACGGATCCCCCTGACGCAGACCTCTACCTCCCTTAAAGAACCCGTGTATGTTACCATTAATACTAAGCGAAAACGAAGTAGTAGTAACACATTCAATTATCCAATTCACCATAATCGAATGAAATCCAAATCCTATCAAAATCCGCTTCAAAAAACCCCAATCCACCGTATCATAAGCCTTTTGTATGTCAATCTTAAATGCACATCTAGGGGGACCAAAGTTACGATGGTAATTATGCATTAATTCTTGAGTAAGAAGAATATTGTCAGAAATATTCCTACCCGGGACAAAAGCAGATTGGTTCAAACTCACCAAATCCTTCAAACCCTCCTTAATTCTGTTGGTTAAAATTTTACTAATGCATTTGTAAATGGTATTACAACACGAAATAGGCCGAAAATCATTAACCTTGGATGGGGTAGGTACCTTTGGAACTAAAGCAAGAAAAGTGTGGTTAATCTCCTTGAGCAATTTGGCCGAGCAGAAAAAATCATGAACTGCACGAGACACATCTTTTCCAACAACCTCCCAAGCTTCTTTAAAAAACGCCGAAGAAAAACCATCCGGCCCCGGGGCTTTATTATCACCAATATCAAACATGGCTGCTCTAATCTCCTCGTCAGTAACTTTACGAATCATAAAATCAGCCTTTTGTTTAGACAACCTTTTTGTGAATAATGATACATCAGGGTAGGACAAAGTGTTTCCTACCGATCCCAAAAAAGCAGAATAATGATCAACCAATATTTGAATAGCTTCACCACCTTCATGAGTAACTTCATTTGCATCCTTTATAGCTGCTATACGGCTCCTATGATTCCTGCATTTAATAGAATTGTGAAAAAAAGAAGTGTTAGAATCACCCGCCTTTAGCCATTCGATTTTGGCTTTTTGTTTCAGAAAAAGTTCTTCATCCAAAACAGCCTCACGATACTCCTTTAAACACTCCACCTCTTTAATTTTAAGCGACTCGTTTAAAGGATCACCATCAATGTTCCGCTGAACAACATCCACAGCCTCCCTAGCCTTCAATACTTTAGCTTGAAGATTTCCTTGTTTAAAAAGAAAACTACGCATAGGAGACTTCATCGCCCTTAACATCTTTACCAGTCTAAACATGTGACAACCCCTATAAACATCCACCCAATGATTCTTGACTAAAGGGATAAAGTCAGGTTTATTAGTCAAAAAATTTGCAAACTTGAAAGGTTTCGGCCTCCTGTAAGAATTTGAAAGAATTTTTAAGATACAAGGAGAGTGATCAGACACTCTATTCGGCTGAAATAGAGCACAAGCATTAGGAAAAGCATCTATAAAACCCATATTACCCATTACCCTATCAATCTTCTTGAAAATACCATTTCCATTCTTCGGTTTCTGATTCCACGTGAAATGAAATCCCGAACTATTAATATCCATAACCTCAATTCTATCCACACACTCCTTAAAATCCCTCATACCAGTCGAAATGGAAGAAGATCCATTTAAGCTGTCCTCCAAGTTTAAAGCCGAGTTGAAGTCACCTAAAATTACCCAAGGTTTATTATGGACAAACACTTTATGTAACCCCAAATTCTGCCATAATTCACGACGTTTCATGTAGTAATTATCAGCATAAACAAATGAGCAAAATAGAGCCTTCTGTTCATGCTTAAATACTATCTGAGTATGCATAACTTGGTCAGTCTGGGAGATAACCATAACATCCACCAAGTCGCTATTCCATCCAACAATAATACGCGTTCCTTTATCACAAACACTAGCATTAGAATTCCAATCCCATAAACGACAAACCTTCCTACAAACATTAGCAATTGATGACGAGTCCACATGGGACTCCATGATCGCACAAACAGACAAACGATGCTCATCAATCACAAATCGAACCTCCTTTTGTTTCAGGGGACGGTTCAATCCCCTAATATTCCAGGAGGCTATACTACCCATTGGACACCTCAACAGAGGGAGTGCTTGCCCCCTTTTTAGTATCCGCAGTACCATCTAGCTTATCCATAAATTGAGCTGTTTCATCATAAATAGTTTCAACCTCATCCTCCTCTGATTCACATTCCTCTATCTTTTTGCCATTGCCTATCGGATCAGAAAATAACGGTTCATTACACCCTTTCCCATAGTCCGACAATGGGTCATAAGCATTTTTAATTTCAATCTTTTCTTTTGAACCAGAAGTCGATGTAGAAGCAGTATTATTGGACTGGTTGTTAATTGGTCTATAAACCACCTTCTGTTTTTGTTTCTGATTATTCATATAAAATCCCTTGTTACCCACAGCTTTCTTCCTACCCACCTGTTGGAAACCCTCCGAGTCTACCACCGGGATATTACTTTTAATCTGAGCTTTTTTTGGAGCTTTAGGACACTGAATACCCTCATGTCCAAAAACACAACAAGTAGCACAACGTGGTGGTCTCCATTCGTATTCAACACGCATTATCTCCTTCACATACCCATCCCCTTCAAGATCAGGAATAGCAATTGACAATTCATTAGCAAAATCACTCTCAGCTGAAATTTCGATTAGTGCTCGTGCATAGCTGCTTCGTCCCCAAAACTCCGTACACATATCAGTCGTGTATCTATCCAACACTTTCGGATTACCAATCTTGGATGCAATTATGCTCAAACCCTCATCTGTGTACGCCGCAATCGGGACATCATGTATCTTAACCCATACTGCAATATTCTTAACCTCATCCTTGTGTAGTTTAACTTTTGGCGACCATGTGTTAAGAAAGATTGGTATACTACGTATTAACCAAGGACCTCCCTCAAGAACATCCACCATCCCTTTTTTATCACTAAATTTAAAGAAAAAAAACCCATTCGCATTCATCATAATTTTCTCCAACCCATATTTTTTCCAATTTAATTTCGCATAGTATTCAACGACAGGGTAGGCTAGTCGATTACCTAGAAAGTATCCAAATAACGTATTAGCAAACTTATCTTGAACAATACGTACCGATTCCTTTGGCAATACTACATCAAACCCTTCCTTAGCAACTAAATTTTCAACCTTACGGAAGTTGATAACTTTTTGGATTGAGTTTTTCTTAAGTTTATCTGCATAGGAACATTCTGCTTTGCCTTCTTCTACCTCTGATGGTAATACCTCAACCTTCTCTTCATTTGAAGCTTGTTTTCCATCCTCTTCAGATTTATGGTTGTCCATTGGTGGTATAAGATCATCCTCTTTTTTACTCTCTTCTATACCAGCATCACCACTATCTTTTCCTAAATCAGATGACCCCTTCGTATCCTTTTTCTCATTCGATGAAACTTTTTCCGGCGTACTGTTTTTCTTAGCCGGACTTGCACCCGCTTTTTTCTTTTTCCCCGACATTGACCCAGCAACTACTATTTAAATATCAACTACTACATTATTAAAAGACAAATTATCTAATCACAAAATTAAAATCATCTTATGCTGATTACTTCATATGCATATAAATTTAGTGATTTTGTAGCCACCATGTCAAATCATATTTTGATTCCCTTTTTCTTTTGACTGCTAACTCACGTGGTTTACAAAAACAAAACAAAAGGATTATATATATTAGTTTCATTACCTTCGCACACTATCGAACTCTAATGGACACGTAATGTTGATAACAACTCTTATTAATTATGATCTCAAAGCTGCTTGCTTCCCTCTTGCTGCCGCTATTCTCTTTACGGTTTTAGTTATCGATAATATAATTAACCTACTTGAATATATTTATATATATACTGAATTGTGGCAGAAATACAATACAACTAGGTTAGCTAAAACCCATTAAGATGAGGCCTAGCCTATTAAGTTATGGGCCGTCAAGTGTTATCCCAGTTTTTAATATATTCTTGAATCTTGACTATACGAGAAAGTCGTCAACTTCCGTCCTTAACCATAAATGAAGTCATAACACTACATCTATCATATTGTTCCATAAATTAGAGCTCATAGTTTGAACTATAAGTAAATTACACAAAACACATCAATATTAATTAATAACACATTAAACATATATAACCACACCAAAATCACATGGAACCGCATCAAGCACCTAGCATCTAACGTCACTTTAGTCAACCATAAAGACTAACGGCTAAGTCATCGATATGATAAAAAAAATTCAGGATGTTACAATTCTCTCTCCCTTAAAAGGATTCTGTCCCCAGAATTATCTCTCAAGACTCACACGAAATAAAAAGAAAAGATTTTATTTAGAGTTAACAAGAAAGAAATGACTAGTTACCTAATCATTTGCCTCTGGCGCATAGGCAAGCATGTTGAAGGCACGAGCTGTAGCTTTGGGCCGCTCATCCTTCTTATCAGCATTCCTCAACCTAGGACAATCGGATTTCTGATGTCCTGTTTGCTTACAATTATAACAACGGGCCTCATTCTTGCAATCTCTAGCCATATGACCCGTGCCAGTGCACCTAGCACAACGCATAGTATTAATAGAACATGCACCAGTATGCTTAGACCTACAACTAGCACACCAAGTCCCAATTTGCTTCTCATCCTTATCCTTTGGAGATTCACCCTTAAACTTCTTATTCGAGCTACAAGACCCCTCATGCTTCCTTTTGACACTGGAATCAACATCTTTCTTCTCTTTATACTTCATATCATGCTCAATAGATTTCGCCAAGTCAACTGCCTTTCGAAGAGTCGGTTGCATCCTTATCACGGGACGGTAATCAGCAGGAAGACCCGTAACATACCTGTTCACCTGTGAAGAATCATTAGGACACAAGTGCTTACAAAAACGAAGCTTCTCCGTGAAATCCCTAGAATACTCGGTAATGGACTTTTCACCCTTCTTCAAACCAAGAAATTCAGACTCCAAAGCTTGCAGCTCCCATTCAGTACAAAACTCCTTTTTGAACAACTCAACAAATGTTTCCCAAGTCAAACTAGCAATATAACGGGAACCCTGAGGCTGAATACGAGTATCCCACCAATCAAGTGCATCTTTATCAAGCATCTTTGCAGCAAATACCACCTTTTTATTTTCAGGGCAATTACTTGCCTCAAATGTCATCTCAATCTGTCGAATCCACCTCATGCTAGCAATAGGACCAGTACTACCGGTGAACATTGCGGGCCCACATTCCTTAAAAGTCTTAAATTTGTACTCGCCATGTCTCTCACCGCCATGATAACCCCCATCATGATGTCTCCTGTTTACCCCACCACCATTCATATCATCCCCATCATTATGAACCCTATCATCCCTTCCGCGAATAGAATGAACCGAAGGAGTAATACCTGTACCACTGCGAGTAGGAGATGGCTCTTCATACTGACGGTTTCGACGAGGGTAACTCTCCACCGATCTTTCAGGCTGATTCAACAAGAAGTCTCTTTCAGCCCTTACTTCTTGCAATTCTTGTCTGGTCCGGGTCAACTCATTATTAACAGAACGTAACAATTCAGCCAACTCAGCTTGTGTAGGACCCACATTCACATTGTTATTCGGGTTAGTAACACTCGGTCCAGTAGCATCATTCCTGCTTCTGGTATTCACCATACTTCTATAAAATCACATACGAGAACGTTTAACGTCGGGCATAAAACGAAGTAAGGGAATAAGGCTAAGCTACATAAATATGCATCTAAACAAGAAACACATATAAGCCTTAATCCTACTCTCACACTCAACCCAAACCCGTCCTAAAGGCATACTTTCCAAGTTCAAATGTTCACTATTTTTACTAGTTTAAGTCCAAGACCTACACCTATGGCCAATGGTTCACTTAAACCTGGCTCTGATACCAACTTGTAACACCCTGCTTTATGAAAATGTGGATTTTAAAATTTTCCAAACTTTAAACAAAACTCCGTTAACAAATTGCGGAAGCGACGTTTAAAAATCCCATTTGATTCCTAACGGAATCAATAAAACATAATAAATGTCTGAAAAGGTGTTACCAACAGTATCATCACAATAATCCAACTGAAATCCACAATCAACTAACAAAATAACCAACATAGTAAAGGCCAACTGGCTAAGTAAATGTCTACTTAAATTATTCAACTACGGGTAACTAAAGCCAACGTCCATAAGCTTCAATAAAAGCTATCCATCTCACAAGCAAGCTACCAAGCCACTGATCAACGCCTAACCTGAGGGCACAACACATTTCCACAAAACACAAGTGTCAGCTTAAAAAGCCGAGTAAGATAACAGGTTAGTACAAAACAAAGATTGCCAATTAAAACATTTCATAAGAAATCATCTCACACATATGTATAGGCACAACACATACACATCCACATAATCACACATAATATAGTTCATCAATCCTATAATGTGCCTAGCAATCCTCAATAATCCACTTAATAATTCCACATTTATCCCCTTGATCCACTTTAGGTTATGCCAGTTATTTACAACTTTATAGGTTTTGTGTGAAGGCGGTCACAAGACCTCACAGGGAAACCTCACACCCGACGTGATGGGTCGACCTTACGGTGGTCCATCGTTGTCGTTACGGACAGGCATAACCATATCCACGAGTAATCCGTTACACACTAATGGTCAACCACGCCACCCGGAAATACTCTACCACTTTAGGTTGTGTCACACGAGAGCATGTACAGTGCCCCCGAGTGATCCACTTTGCACAATAGCCAATTAGACTAGTGTGGGTTAAGCTTAACTCTTTTCCACTTTAGTGCTCGAGACTTTGCACACTTAATAATTTCCACAAGTTCACTTTATCTACTTTAATCCACTTTGTTTACTTTAATCCACTTTATCACATTAAGGCCCTTAGCGTGAACGTGACATGGCAACGTAAATTATGTCTAGTGTAATATGTGTACAAGTCCACAAATATCGACAACATCACACTCACAAACCGCTATAGTCCACATTATCACAATATAGCTCACAATCACTAAGCATGCATAAATGATGTCATTCATAAACTACTTTAAACCATAATATGATTATAACTATTCAGCATCCATAAACTATACCTCAATCACCTCCCACATATATCTCATACCCAACATATGCATGAGATATTTTAAACAACATAAAATAGGGATTAATTAAACATAAAACCTATGTTTTGTTGTGTTCCTCATATGTCAAAAGTAAGTTATCTTACCTTCGCGCTTCACAACAATTATAATAGTTTACCAAGCTTGTTACGTATTCTCGACAACCTATAAATATCAAAAATTATAATAAATCAAACGAATCCACAAGACAATACCCAATATCCCACTTAAAAGCCTATAAATGAATAATCACTAAAAAGAACACTAGATCTTAACACACTACAAGATAAGATATTATCTCATTAGTCAATTGTTAGTCGTAGATCATAAGACATCAACCAAGGTGGTACTTTGTTTACTGTCAATCTACTCGTGGGATGCAAATAGAGCAATTAAACCTCTGAATTTTATTAGCTGATTGACCATATATAATACTAAACAACAATCTATTAAAAGTGCTCCTTGGTGGTTTATAAAGCTGGGTCCCTACAAAACCAAATTATACTTCTTTGTATCTGACAAAAGCAATAGAAATTGGACACAATTCAATGTACTTCTATATTGACTAAATAAATAAAACATTCATCCTTCTTTTTTTTTTTTTCCTATAGATCGACCAAAATCCCATAAAGCATTAAAAGATTTTTCCTTTCCTTTGCCAACAATTATTATTATAGAAAATACACCAACCTATTGTAGTAATATATATTTTCTGTTCATATAACCAAAACTACAAAACTCTTTACTAGACAAACAAGTTATATGACCCTATATTTTTTTTAGTTGTTCGACCAAACCAAGGGAACAACACAAAATACGATAAATCGATTCTTTTCTTTCTCATGGACTCTGCAGTTAGACCCACACATGACCTCCAATCCATGTGTTTTATTAATGCTATCATCTTTAAGATAAATATAATATCTTTATTATCATTAAAATATATATAAATAACTTGACTTTTTCTCTTTTGTTTACTGTACATGACCCACCCAAGACATTACTTTCATTAAAACAACAAATACATTATCTATACTACTATATAAAGGAGGAGCACCTTTTTTGAAATCTCAATTAAGGAATTGAATCGCCTAAAATGCCCCTATTCTTTATTAACTAATTTAAACATCTCTACCTAATATACCTATAATACCCTTAAATCTCAACC
>JANDBE010000048.1:14613241-14624222 GCA_024320915.1 Erigeron philadelphicus
GCAGATTGTTTTGTTGGTTGTGATTGAATTGAGATTCAATCTTAAAGGAAAACTGTTATTGATTTCTTATTTTAACACATTTAGTATATAATAACATTACATATAACTAGAGTGAAGGCCCCGTGCGTTGCACGACCGGGCTTCACGAGTTGTTTTGTACGTTTGTAATATTTTCATTAGTTTTTGTTCCGGCTCTCAAATTTTGAAGTTTTATGTTACCTACCACAAAAGCGCCAAAAATACGACAACTTTTTCACCACAATAATTTAACTTTTTATTATAATATAATATAGATACATACATATACATCTATAGTAATAAAACCGTCTATATACATTCAAGAACCAAGAGTATCATTGTATATGATGACACGGATTTCAAAACCGTTTACTCAATAGCTATGTACAACTCAATCATGATGGAAAACAAAAAAGGTCAAGATGTAAGAAACTGTTAAATAGGGTCACAACTTATTAGGTATGTCTTTGATTTATTTTTTTTATTCCATCTAGGTTTTTCTTATTACGTTTTTAAATAAAGTCATGTTTTATATATGTATTCTTTGCTTACTACAACTTATCGTATAAAGTTATGGGTTTTGGTATGTTTTCTTATGACTGTATGCGACAATAAGCATGAAATGTTAACATAAAGGTTTCCCGAATTATTGCTTCTAAATAAACCAACCATGTTGTTATTTGTTTTTTCCCTTTTTAATATGGAAACTTATATATCTTTTCAAAAACCATTCTAATATTTCTCCTGATACCACAAAATACATAATTAGTATACTCAAATAAATCTCTCTCCTAATCTCATTAAGTGTAATAATCATATTGTTAAGAGGATTTATAAGAAGTTTTTGTAAGAGGATTAATTAATTTTTTTCTAATATATAAAGGTACTAGTTTGGGTATGTTTCTGTACAACTTTACTTTTTAAAATTAATTGTATAGAATTACTACTCTTTAATGTATTTTTACTTTCCACAATTTATTATGCATATAACTATTTGTAACAAATTGTACGAATACCCGAATATATCTCTATATCAATAACAATGATTTGGAGACTGAACCGGTTCAGTAAGATTATCCAAATTTTAATTAAATAAACAAACTTAATGTAAATGCAAAAAACAACTTACTGAAACTATAGTATACAATATTATATAATAAAGCAAATGGTAGTGGAACATAATGTATAATTTTAAAATGCATTTTGTTAATTATATTTATTTAATAAAATATAAAGGTTGTTGCGAAATCAAGATAACCACCCAAGTGTGATATCTTAACAACCCTGACATACAAGTGATTAAATACTTGGAAATATTTAATTAGATACAAAGACTTAGAGTGGTGAAGTGTTCAAACTCGAAAGAAAATCTTAGAGTAAATTTTATAAGTTTTCACTGCCAAAGTTTCAAGCACTTTGCAACTTGTGAAATGTCTTCTATTTATCGGCAAAATCCATGATGATGTGGACATTGTCGTACAAATATGTTTGAAAGCATTTAAAGAATGTATTTAATTCCTTAACATGGGTAACTAAAGTATATCAATGAAAATTACTTGTGATGTGATGTTTCACTTTTAGTCTCAACAACTTTATGTACACAACCTTTACTTGTTAGGAGACAATATGTTATTATTTGGGTAAAGGTTGGTAAAGTGAAAAGGCTTCCTCGTAGTCAGTGTATAGTGATGGCTTCAGTCTTTGATCAGATGTAGAATCTTCTACTGGGCCCCGACACTAAGATGATTCTCTTTATGTAGTTGTCAGTCTTTGACTTCGAAAGAATGCTTCTGTTGGTATGATCTTGACTGGGTGAAGCTTAATGGATATTATAAAATTGAGATGTTTCATAATCCTATTCAAATATTTTTACTAAACTTCAACTATTTTTAGACAAATTATATTTAGTCGATTCTTGACCGAACATTATTATATCTCATGTTGGTATATATGATGATATGTTAGAATAGTTAACATCATGATTATGCAAATTATGTTATATGTTATATTAGTACTAATGCATGTACGACATATGATTTAAGCGTATGCATCATACGGTATAAACTGTAAAAAATAAAAACTATTCTTTCGTCCCTAAATATACTTACATTATTACTATTACCTTCGATATTTTGCTAGAGTTCTTACTTTCATATGAATGATAATATTAAATTATTTATTTAATAATAATAATTAAAACGGAGTTTAGTTAGAATTTATATAAGTATATTTTCAAAAATATTATATTGAAACTATATATGGTGATTATCATAAATAATCTAAAAATCAACACATATTTTAGTTATTAAATTAGATAATAAAAAAAATACACATGTCGATAAAGAATTACATCACATATCACTTAAAAAAAATTTTAATCCTGTTTTCATATATCGGTGTATGATTTTTGATAGATATTTGCTTAGTTTTATTAACAATGTAAAAATAAGTAATATTATTATTTATTTGTACATTGTTAATAAACGTATTCTTTGCATTTTAAATCTCTTTATTTGGACATTGTTACTATATGGGATCATTATTGTTATTATTATATATATTTGTATAAGATTCACAAAAAATATACTATCATTGTTCTCAAAATCGTTAATTGTATTAATAAAATTAATTGGTGTTGGACCTATGATATTGAATAGATTTATATGCTTTCTATAAACAATCTTAATCTTAATCTTATTTTAACATTATTATTAAAAAACAATTAACTTAACTTTAATTGACCTATCACATGTGATAAACACTTTTTTCATTTTCCATCATCAATTAAATCCTTTTACTTACAATAATAATAATTTTATTAAAATAAAATACATAAATTATAAAACTCATGTTTATTCAAGTTATCTAACTAATTAAATAATAAAAAATATCTTTTTGATAAATAAAAATGACCAACTATATTTATCAATGATTATATATATATAAGGGGATGAGAATATGATGTTGTTAAGCATATAAGTTGGGTGAAAAACCCTCACATATCATTTTTAAAACATAAAAAACATGAGGGCCAAATATTTAGTCAAAATAATAAATAAATAGTATGTGAGGGATATTTCATCCAAGTTGGATGCATAACAACTCAACACTCAATTTTCCCATATATATATATATATATTCATTACATAATTATATTTAAATTATGTGAAAATAATTTTCTATGTTATATTGGTATTTGACCTATAATAGCTTTTAAACGTAATTAAACATTTACCTTATCCGGATTAACCTTGTCCATTTTGTTGGCAAAGATATAACCTCAATAAAAAGTATCTCGAAAAGCCGCCAGCTATGATTTCCATTGTTATCATCACTTGTACACATACAAAAATGCTTTTCCCCACAACTAGGTATAGGATGTGTATAATAATAGCACTATATATATATATTCACTAACTGCCATAATTTAGCAATATTAGTTGGGGGAAAAAAAGGCTATAACTGATGTACATATATGGTAAAGGCCTCTCATACTTATTGAACCAACACTCATAAAGCAGTTGAATGCTTCCCTGAGATCAACCAACGAGAAACATTGATCAACATTTTCATATGATGTTTCTTATATATCACAGTTAGTGTGGTCCCAACTCTTGAACTTCATGCAAATTTATGCGAACGTTATGTACTTTGTGCTAGTCTGAGTGCAGTTTCCTTCTTTGACACCTATTAATATACCAAGTAGCATGTTTCTGAAGTCCCATACCTATCATCACTTTCAGGGTTGTGAGCATCACAAAGCTCATGACCGACAATATAAATATCCACAAAAGTCTCCAAAGAATGGGTCCGCTGGGAAGATGTGCGGCATAAACTGGACTCAATACTCGAATAACCTGAAACAACTTATTTGCATTAAAAGAACGTAAAAGGAATTAGAGTATTTGAAGTTTTACAAGGGGTTTACAAAGAGTAGAAATCGAGTATGGCGGTAAACTTAATTCAGATAATATAAGTTGGATGTTATGAAGTTGCATGTGAATCCGATCATCCAATTCAGGTTTGAATTATAAAAGGTTCCATAACCATCATACAAAATGCAATGTACCATAAAACAAATAAGTGGTAATTTCAAAATATTCACTAATCAATGAGTTGAGTAACTCAAACGTGTTGAATAAAAAAACCAACTCAAAAGGGAATGGGTCAAATGTCATCATAAGAGTATATACAACTATACAAGACATATAACCTCCTAAATGACTATATTTAAAAATATAGGGGTTCCATCAATTCGATACCCCCTTCTTTTACATAGCACTAATGTAATAAGATATTTTTAAATCATCTTTACTAACGTGTTTGTGGGTGATCCTGAAACGACACATTACCCAACCCATCCTTGTTGAAGCTAGATAGTATGCTGCATCCTAATTTGCTCTCCTTGTGAATGTTGTCATTATGTTCACACTTCTAACATTTGCAACGTATTAGTATTATGATGTAACTTCCATGATTTTACTCCAGCCATTGTATTTCTCCATTAGGAAAGTTTACATTTGTCTTCCGTAATAAGATCGTAAAAAATTACATATAAGCTAAAAGAACCATTATCTAAATTCTAGGTTTGGTTCACAAAGTCTACAAGGGAGAAGAAAGATACAAGGAATCCTTATATCTCCTATTGTAATCCCTTGAAAAGACAAAAAAGGAAAAGGTATATTCTTGGGGATTATTTTTGGGCGCACTAGTAATATGTTTCCTCTTCCTTTGATTTTAGCAAAGTAATGCAGTTAGCATATTTTAATAAGAGACATCATTAAAACCATTTAGAAATAGTTTATAAAAATTATAAACTTAACCATTACTTACCACACAAGCCGGTGCCAGAGGAACAAAAGTAAGGGTTTTCGTCGAACTCTCCGGCTGCATATTTAGGGTCTGTAAAAACGTCAAATTATAAAGAAGAGCATCCATGAACAACGACTTTCATCAGAGTTGCTAATTAACTTAAAATGAAGGTATAAAAAAGAGTTAGCTGAACAAGAAGACCCTTTGATAACATTTATAAGCAAGCCTATAAGTTCAAATCATCATGCCTCAAATTTCATTGAAATATTCACATTATACATACATCCAATGCATCTAACCTACCTTAGTGCAAGTGTATATTAGAAAAACAAGATGCTGTAGATCATCTATGAAAAAATAATGACCACTAGAGCAAATAGAAAATTGAAATGAGGCTGCATTGCAACCTGCCTGCTAAACATTGCAAATATTCTAAAAAGGAAAATACAGTATTACCTCAAAAAAAAAGATCCAAACATACACCATGAAGAGAAAATCAGAGGTTTATCAGGAGTATGAAAAGTATAAAGCAATATAACAAAAGGTACCTGTTTGCAAAGGTCTTCAAGAAATTCAGAATATACGATGGGCTTTATGTCATTGAACTTGGCGATGAAAGAATGTTTGATAACATCAATCATTAATTCGCATATGTAAACGACAAGGGCATTCTGCAATAAAAATATATGTATGAAAAGGATGCCATAAGAGAGAATACTGGATGAACTTTCCTAGCATTCTTTGGCTCAGATATTACATATTTTTATTCTTAATATTTTTCACTTTGGTTTATCAGTAGTTGTGCTAGTATTCGACTATTTGCACCCTATTTAACAAAATGCAAATCAACAACTGGTTTGCAACTCAATTAACTGTAAATACATAAGGGAACTTTCACCTGGCTTAAGGACACCTACATCAATACAGAAACAGGACTTACATAAAGAAAATTCTCGAACCACGGACCTTCAGCTTCCAAAATATTCTGAGCCAGGACAAAAATGAGAAAGGATGCAATATGGAACCTCTCCACTGAATCTGGAAATGGTGCATCAAACTTAATTCCATCAATCTAAGATTTAATAGCAAACAGAAGCTCGCGACAACGCAGTGAAGATTCATGTAAATAGAAGCAGGTCAAGAACTGTAATACATACATCAGCACATTGCTTTTGCTAATTTTACATAGAATTTGGAGGAACGGCATTAAAAATAGAGATTGTTATTATTTCTGACAGACCACAGCATCAGACGGAAAAAACAGGCAATGGAACATTTTTTAAATGGAAATGCATGCAGCAGTACATGTATAAAGACATCTTCTAGGCATAAAAACTATGACCTGCAAAATTTAGAATAATGGTAAAACACCATCTCACTTTATAACTCATTGGAGGTCACACTTCTATGCAATTAGATGTAGCAAACTTGTAATAAAAGCCTCACACTTGCAATAAAAGCCTCTTGGCCTAGAAACACACTAACTGAGCTTAATTTTTTATTTGAAATAAAAAGCATGCATGAAAATAAATTGTAGCAGTTCTGCATCTTGACCACAAAATTGTGGCATTTAATTACACATATTAATAGAATATCAACCCATGTCCTATATAATTGTAGCAATACAATCTAAAAAGTGAGAAAGGAAAACTTTTCCTAGCACTTTTCAGGTTGAACTTTAATAAGTTCATGAACAAATTAAGCTTCAGTGATACTAAATCGAGCAACGCTTTAATTTATGGATTTATATGTTGGGGAACTCGTGACTCGGGATCAGATCGGATCGGCAAGGGGGGAGTCAGGATTTTTCGAAAAATCGGGATAGTATCGGGAAGAAATCGGATTGGGTATTTTATATATAAAAACATTAAATGAAATTACATATAATAAATAACTAGAAATGTACTAAAACTTGAGGGACCCTTTATTTAAACAAGAAAAATGGGGGACTTGAAGTCTAATTGAATAAAAGATCATATAAGAAGAGGGTTGTTGGGGTATCATTAGAACTTAAGGGGCTAAAAGTGAACCATAGGTATCATTGGCGTAATTTACTCTTAACAATTGATTAGATTTACCATCCCCCATGTTGAAGCTTGAAAGATTGAAACTTTTGATATAGGCATACCCATTTTACCATTACCCTTACAGTTGTAATTCAATTAGATATGTGAAATGACAGGTATACCCCACATTTTATTAAAATTAATACTTACCTTACACATATTGTCAAACTTTCCATTATACAATTAATTCATTTATTTAATTTAACTTATCTATTTTTTATATTTAACTATGAAGATCACACATATGTCTCATAAAAATGAAAAAAAAAAACATAACTTAAAAATGCATAAAGTATAATAAACTTTTTTCGGATTGTATAAACGCTGTTTATCTTTATAAATTCTTCCCGCCGTATCGAGCGGGCAAGGCTTCTAGTATATAGATAGATATTGCATAATATCAACATCACTGCTATCCCACAGCGATACCCTACATCTCAAATATCGGTCCTTGACCGATATTTGATTCTGGACTGCTATACCTACATAACCAGAAAGTGGGACTGATCATCAAGTGGTGATCAGAACAAATTAATACAGACATCAAGTCAAATGACCGAATAATTATACAACACACTGGCCAACATTTTATTTGATGGTATAACAAGGTTGCATTTTCAAATTTAAAGCTAAAGTAAAGATATCCCCACTTAAAACGGTACACTGTTTTTTCCTGTACGAAACTATGGTAGTATTTAAACAAATAATACGTCTTAGGGAAGTAAATGACATAGATGTAGGGTATGTTTGACAACAGCCTAATACACCTGAAGTATCTGCTCTAACTTAACACTATATACTGCATCTCCTATTTCCGATTCAACAACAATTTATACAGAAGATGATCTTTAAAAATTTTAAGGCCATGGTTTAATATGTAGGACAGCCTTAATGATCATTTATTTGTGTAGCTCTGGCACTTCTAAATATAATGTAAGTCAGACAAATAGTTTCCAACCAACCATTTCAAACAATGTTAAGTAACAATTAAAAACAAAAGCGGGTGAAAAGGATGTATGGAGACTCACCGTAATATACCAAACTTTGTATGTTATCCTTGCTGAAACGTTTAAAAACATTGCTTTTTATCTCTGAAAAATTGTTTGAGACCAGCAAAGCAAACAATGCATTGTTGTGGGCAACTATACAGGTTGACAGAGTGATGGCCTGAGCTAATAAGATGAACGAATGAACAAGTACAGTGTGTTAAGGGAACATGAACAGATTACTAGAGACCCAAAAAAAGAATTCTTGAAAAAAATGAATTCAATCAGTGGAAATTATCCAGATAAATGTTGATATATATAAATAGGATAGAGATCAAATGAGAAGGTACCTTAAGAAGAGAAGGGAGAGAAGATTCGTTTTTTATTTTAGAAGATTCGTTTTTTATTTTATTTTTTAGCTTTTTTTTGATACTTTTTTTCACTTTTTTCATCCTCTCTTTAATTAACTAATTCCAAAAACAGATGTTTATAAGTTTAATTTTTTTTTTCAAAGGGCGTAGCCCGTAAGGTATAGGCGGAGCTCGTTAGGTAAATCATCCCATCACCAATCACCCCCTATGACCTATGACTGCCACCAGTTACCCCTTATTAATATCCTTAAGGGCGAAGCCCGTACCGTTGCTTATATGTATAGCTCACTAGCCCGGGTAAATAAATTTTTATATTTAAATTTTTTTTTATGGATTGAGTTAATTAAAAAGGAAATGAAAAAAGTGAAAAAGAAAAACTATCGAAAAAACAAGCTAAAAAAAAACTAAAACGAACCTTCTCTCCTTTCTCTCCTTAAGAACTTTCTCTCTCGATCTCTACCCTATATAAATATATGTATATATATATAATGACTGCATGGAAAAGGATATTTGAAGAAGCCACAGCTAAAATTTCATCGAAGATGAATCTCCGTAGCCAGTAACTCATCTTCTCTGTTGAAGAATTTGCTAAACCATCAGCAGTATTAAATAGTGTTTGCAAGACATCACCACCAAAATTTTGGCATAATTTATCAAATATCTGCAGATAATGATAAAGTTTAGGTTAGTCGCCAAGGTAAAGCATATAGAAACTAAAAAAGAACAATTTCATCGTTGACCTGGTAGAGACACCAAATAAGTTGATGATGACTAAGCTACTAATAAGTCTATGGCAAATAATTACATGAACGTTTCATGGGAATATCTAAGATTTAGTGTCTGAACTTCAAGATTTCAGATTAGGTGTTTAGACTGCAGTAGACCAATAACCACTCTCATAGCCAGAAACCACATTTTAACGAACATTGAGGTTTAAAATCAGCCAGTCATTCACTCTTAGAAATAACAATTTACATTCATCTGAAATTCAGCCATCCAGGAATAGATCTTCATTGTAGTATCATAATGCATTTCAAAGTGACAATCTTCCACAAAGATTCTTCCCGTCACTGGTCAATGAATAATGGTTATCCCACATAAAATATGCCCTAGCTTTAGCAAACGAAAAAAACTGAATAGTAATCACAGAGCATAAGCTTTAGTCAAATAGATGTTTTGTTTAAAAGAACTCCTAAGCAAGGTTCATTATTGATTGATAATGGGGACCGCAAGGAAGAAACCATAGTCAACAGGATATTATGATATAAACAGTTGACATGAGAGTCATAGACACCAACAAAACATAACCTCTCATCGACATAAGCAGAGGATTTTGAAGTAATGGCAACTGATAAATCATGATATTCACCATCTCAAGAATGGATATAAATCCATAATAACAAACAAACGTATGAAAGCGGCTATAAGAAATCATCAAATGAAGGAATGGTATTAACAATTCCATATAAATTCCCCAGTTAGGCATTTTCATGTTACCGCACCTCCTTACTGTGAAAACACTTTGTTCCAAGAAATTATTTTTTAACTAATGCACATTTCTATTAAGACTTCTTATGGATACTTCTATTCATTAGTGTATATGTTAACTCTTATGGTTTTATACTCTTAGATATGTTGACATGTCCTTACAAAGCCTTGTTTGTTTTAATATAAAGCTCATGCCATGTCGTCTTTTTGGTTAGTCATTTAACTTGATATTTACTCGTTTTGTGTTTAAACCAGTTACATGATAAATTTGTGTTGAAGGTTTAATATCTTTTGTCAGTCATTTAAATATTCATGTTACTTCGTGCAGTTTATGCTACTTAAAGTATCATTACAGTTGACGTAATTGCATGATTTTCATCCGAGTCTATTAGTGTACAAAGCGAACTTACAATTTATATCCATTATGCTATCTAATATGACGGCATAACTCGCATTATGTACAAACTAGAGTTATAAGTAGTTTCCATGCATTAAAATATTACGCAGATTGTACTTTCCTTTTCTATTCTATCTTTTTTTTTACGTAACTTACGTTGGCAGAGTTACAGAGGAAGTTATTAAAGTCGTATTCTCACCTCCAATACATTATACACCACATAAAGTTTGATTGTTCCTTGACCTCGAATCATGTGATAAATCAGGCTGATATCTAACAAAATAAGAGGAAAACCATGTTATACAAAATTAGAAATGAATGCGACAAACCTAAATTGGAAAATTTGATAAATCACTAAATTCCCTAAGTAAACCTGTTTGTTGTAATAGAATTACTCCAGAAGCCAACATAAGAAAACAACCAAAATCAGAAAGCTCTGCTGCTGAAAGCATCTTGCACTTCCTGTTAAAAGCATAGAAGGTTATTTTGTTCTTCTATAAATGGTAACCTCCTTGTATGTCATCACATAATTTATAGCTTTACAAAGTTGTCACAATGTACAATTACTTGACCTAACAGATACTACTAACTTAATCTGATATCCAGAAACCGGACCGTTTTGGGAATAATCGTATATACCTCGTTTTCAAAAGCCTCCAAGAGGTCGTGAAAAGCCTCATTGGCATGATTGTTAACAGCGACATGAACGAATCCAGGCAGACGAAAAAGCCGACATCAATAAGCTGCAATTAGTATGAGTAATACCAGTGTCATATGGAGTTAGTTTCAGTAACATGTTAAATACACACACACAAACACACACACACACACACACACACACAC
>JANDBE010000048.1:14830768-14846888 GCA_024320915.1 Erigeron philadelphicus
TCTTTGTAATTCAATCTAAACATATAAGTTTAGATTGACTATTATTCTGTGATTGATTCTATAACAATAATAATAAGGCAAGGCTAATCGAGCCGACTGAATTTGGGTATATTTCTTCATATTTTAGGGGTATTCTATTTTTCTAACATGGTATTAGAGTCAGGTTCAGTGCTCTGATTCGATTAGTGTTGCTGTTTAGGGTTTTTTTATTTGGGCGTATTTCGTTTTGAAACCCTAATCTATAAAACCCTAATTTTTTCGATCAGTTTGTTCTTCCGTTGTAGTTCTCGTTCTAATCCTGATTGTGTCTTTGACTAAGTGAATCAAAGATCAATTAGGGTTCTTCTCTCTGCCGATAGCAGTGTTTGCATTCTCTTCCCTTTATTTTTCAGTATTTTCATATATTTTTCTTTATTAAACCTAGTTGTTGTGCTATACTTGTCTTATCACTTTGAAGAGATCTGAATCTGGTCACTGGTCTTTTTACTAGATTTTCTTAAATTTTAAATTTTGTTTTCTATTGTTGTCTCTTATCTGTTTATTATTTGGCTAGTTGTTCTATTTTATGGTTGTTTCTGTTTTGTGTTTATTTGTCTTCTGTGACTCTACTTGTCTATTTGTGTTATTGCTTTGTCTGGAAAAATGCATGATGAAACTCTTCCTACTGGAGGTGGTTGTAATGAAGAAACTCTTGTTAGTAAACTTGATTTTAGTAATCCTCTCTATTTGCATCCTAATGAAACTACAAATTAATACACCTTTAATCAATTTTTAACTAAAAGGAAGTGAGAATTATAATGTATGGAGTTGTGCAATAAAACTAGCTTTGGATACTAAAAATAAAACTTGTTTCTGGCTCTGTTGACAAAACCTGATGATGATGATGTACTTACTAGTCAATATGATAGGTGTAAGGTTGTAGTACTTTCTTGGATCCTTGGGTCTATTTCTGAGGAGTTATATCTTGGTCAAATTTTCTCTACTGATCCTGCTCTTGTTTGGAAAGAACTAAAAGAAACTTATGACAAGATTGATGGTTCTGTTACTTATAATTTACATTTGAAAATATTTTTCTCAAAAAAGAATGGTATGTGTGTCTGAATATTATCATAAACTGAACTCTTTGTATAAACAATATGATGCTCTCATCAAATTGCCTGTTTATACTTGTAAAACTTCTAAAAGTATTGTTAATCATAATAATGTGATAAAACTGGTGCAATTTTTAATGGGGCTTGATGATTCTTATGCTAATACTAGAAGCATGATTCTAACTGCTGAACCTTTACCTAGTGTGAAAACTGCTTTTGCTTTGATATCTAGGGATGAGTCTAATAAAGGTATTAATCATGCTATACAATAGGGTCATTCTTCTGCTTTTGTTGCTAAGACTAATGATTTTAGGAAGAAAAATTTCAATAATAATAATAACATTAAAAGAGGTCATAATCCTAATCTTCAATGTACAAATTGTGGTTTTCTATGCTATGAATTGGTTGGTTGTCCAAATGGTCAAAAGAGAAAAACAAATTATCAATCTGGTTCTAAAAATGTGTCTTCATATAATTCTGGTTCCATAATGCTACTGGTGCTTCTACTTCTACTTCTAATATACCTTCAAGTTCTGATTCTGCTTTCACTTTTTCTTTTACAAATGAACAGATGATGAAGTTGATAAGTCTTATCAATGAAAAACCTTCAGTTCTTCTAGTCTTTCTCCTAGTGCCAATACGGAAGGTATTATTTTTAATGCTAATACATTATTTAATGAAAACTTTGAAAAGTATTTTGATATACAAAGTATTGTGCATAAAATTTTGGGTTGGCTTATGGATTCTAGGGTAAATCAACATTTAGCTGGTTCTAAACAAGGGTTCTTTAATATTGTTGATATTTCTAACTTAAATCTGTCTGTTGCTCATCCAAATGGGACTAAAGCAAGAATAACTAAAAATAGGAAATTTGAGATTATCTTCTAGCATCGTGTTATTTGATGTGCTTGTGTTCCTGGTTACTGTGTGAACCTTTTGTTTATCAACAAGTTGGCAAGGGATAGTAAATTAACTGTTAATTTCTCTGAATTTAAATGTCATATTCAGTAGCTTGTTAAATCCTTATATGGTTCAAAACGTGCTCCTAAACAATGGAATGAAAAACTAACCTCTTCCTTGATTGAAATGGGCTTGGAACAAAGCAAGAATGACTATTCTTTGTTTAGCAAGTCTAACAGTAAGTGTTTTCTTGTTTTGCTTGTGTATGTTGATGACATTGTCATAACTGGTGACAATGAGCTTGAGATTGAGTTGTCTAAAATTGTTCTTAAAGAAAAGTTTATGATAAAAGAATTGGGTAAGTTAAAGTATTTTCTTGGTATTGAAATTCTTAAAACTGATCATGGTATCTGTTTATCACAAAGAAAATATTGCCTTGAGCTTTTAAATGAATTTGGTCTCTTAGGGTGTAAATCTATGAGATCTCCTTTAGAGGCAAACATTGTGCTTGCTTCACATGAATCTGACAATGGTAAACATATAACAAATATTTCTATATATCAGAAATTAATTAGAAAATTAATTTACTTAACCATAACAAGACATGGTATCTCTTATGTTGTTCAATGCTTGAGTCAATATATGCATGCTCCTTTACATTCTCATTTGAGAATTGCTATGAGAGTTTTGAGATATCTTAAAGGTGCACCTGGTAAAGGTGTCACTATTGAGAAATCCGATAATGATTTTGGTTTAAAGGCATTTTCTGATGCTGATTGGGGTAAATGTCTTGCATCTAGAAGGTCTGTTTTTGGTTTCTGCATTTTCTTAGATGGTAATATGAATTCATGGAAGAGTAAGAAGCAACCCACTATATCCAGATCCTCTGCAAAATCTGAATACAGATGTCTAGCTGCAACTACTTGTGAAATCTTGTGGATTCAAAAATTATTAAGAGATTTGAGATATAAAGAACTTTTACCTGTTCAGGTTTTTTGTGATTGTTAGTCTGCTATTCAAATAGCAGGAAATCCAGTCCTACATGAAAGGACAAAGCAATTTGAGGTTTATATCCATTGTTAGAGAAAAGGTTGCCTCTGGTTGTCTTAAACTTATTAAAATTGATAGAAACAACCAACAACATTTACAAAGAGTTTAAATATAAACATTCATCATTAAATCTGTAATCAACTTAAAATGATTGATCTTTTCCAAGGTTAAGATTGAAGGGGCGTGTTGAAATGTGTTAATGTGTTGGTAATCAATTTTAATCTTGGATCATAAGTATGTTTTAAAGTTGTTTACTTATGTTTTGTGTATGAGTTATATGCGGGTAAAATACAAGGACTATTCTTGTCAATTTTGGAAGTGTGGAACTTTGGGACAAAGAAGGAAAGAGAAGAAGATGGAGGGAGCTTTGTGTAAATGTAACTGGTTATATAAACGAGACGAATCTTTCACACATTCTTCAGTCGATACATATATACATATTTTGTCTCTATATTTGGATCATTTTGATCGTATATTTTTTATTAAAAAACATATTAGTTTAGATTGACTATTATTGATATTTAATTCATATGAACCAACAATAATAAGAAGAAGCAAGGCTAATCGGGCCTATTCTGGTACAATTTTTCCATATTTGGTTTTGTTGTTTTTCGAACAAAGTTAAATAGAGATACTATCGAGTTAGAATAAACAAGAGTAAATAAAAATGGCTTGACTTGTGGTCTAAGTCACACACGAGGAGTCCAACATTACAAGAGAAGTTATAATCTCTTTATCGAGCTGTCTCATCCTACATCACCACCCACCCAACCAATGCCATCCCTTCCCCTCCCTTCCTTCTTTTTCATTACACCAACCCTGATTACGTAAAGCTACTACCTCCACCTTTGACATATCATCCATCATCTATATACGATATGATCCATATATATCTCTTCGTATACATTAATGTTGTAACACCCATATTTATTTCACTTCATGAGGATATATATATAGCCTGCTTCCTTCTTATAAAGCTCTCGACAACTTTTCATAATATAACCACCTATAGGAGCTAGCCACAGTCCTTATTTCAAGTGGCTGTCATGGAGAATAATAGACAATCATATTCCAAGTAAGCTACTTCATTTCATTTCGTCTTTCAGAACGCTTGCTAATTTAATTATACATTTTGCATCCTTGTTATGGTTTTGATGTAGTCATCATTAGTTTGAGTCATATATGCCACGTACCTTGATGAAAAATGATATGATCAAAACTTTACATTTTAGCTATACATATAGGAGTATAGGACAACCACAATTTAATTCGCTTTTTGCTATTTTATTGTTCAAAATGTTGTGTATAGGAGAGAGCTTCATATCACGTATAAGCTTTCGTTAATTATTCACATGATCGAGGAAATGGAGATGTATACAGACTTACCCCTATTACAATGGTATAAAAAAGTTGTTTTAAGTTCTATAACTAAGATAGAAAATGACCTTCAACCTTGCAAAACATGAGGATAAAACTTGTAACTTCTGTCTTCAGAGACAAATATGTTAACCACTTATCCAACTTTACTAATTAATGTTATATGGAACTCAATTTACATGCTAAAAACCTTTACTACATAGTAATAAACTATATATCGATCTCAACAATAATTTAGAATCCTTGTTATTTGGCTTTAATTGATCAACCATCAGCCGTTGAGGTGGTATATTATCAATTATACTTGCAAGAAGTTTTAGTTATAAGTTTTATCATGAAAAACTGCACACAAAGTATAAACAACGATGTGCTTTTTTGGCATGCTCCATATTATGTGATCTCCATGCTACATTCTAGTCTGCGAAAAACTACTCTGTATAAAAAGTATTACTAATAAAATATTCAACTTTGTCACATTGTACGAACACTATTTATACTAGTGTATATATCTTATATAGATCAACATAGTTTCTCATATATACTTTAATAGATATCTATGAATATTTGATACTGTATATGACAAACATGGACTTAAAACTCTATTTAACTAAGCAAAAACTGTTAATTCTCATTTCTATGTATTAGATGATCATCATCATATATATAATAGCTTGTTTTGGAAGAGTATTTTGTAAGAAAGTCATTATATACATTTCATTTCATACATGTAAAGTTTTATAATAAAAATTATAGCTTATATCCAACAAAAGCATATTAATGGAATATATGGATGTTAACACCAAATATTAATAACAAGCTTTTAAGTTTTTTCAAAAATAATTAATCCATACATTAGTAACAACTATTAACCAATGATTAATTCAACTTGTTAAAAACACTTTCAGGTTTTACACAAGGTCTTGAGTTCAATCTATAAGGATGACAAGTCTTGAGGTTTTACACAATAGTTGTAACGACTTATAGTCAATATCTAGGATACGTCTAAGGTTTTACCATTATATAGTTAGTTTTATCTAATGTCATATCCTGACTGAATGTTTGGAAAAAAGGAAGTAACAATTAATATAAATAATATACAATCTTAATTTCTTACATTAAAGTTGTCGTCGGGTTTGTTATGATTTCGTTTTTGTTTAATGGATAAAGAGGCAACGGTAGGTGAATGAAAAGGATGATCAAGAGTTAAGGTGCACCTAAATTAGGTTGGTGAAAGCAATTATTATTCGTGTGGTCATTTGACCATGTCTAAAAGTGTCGTAATAATGATGGAATATCATTTGACTATTATATGTTTTCTTTATATGTCAACGACTTTATTTCCATTTACTTTTGTATATTTTAACTTTTATATAAAATCAACTAACCATCCTTAGTTCTTACTACTTGATAACCAAGGCTCCATTAGCTAGACTAAGTTAAAAAAAAACGAGTAATAAATAATAACAATATAACAATTATTCACTTTAAATCGAGTTCAGTCTAATAATAGTTTTAATAATTCTCTTAAATTAATAAAAACAATTATAGGATGATTTTGTAAGATAAGATATTCGGTCATTTATTTTCGATGGCTTTTTCTGAATCATTTTTACCTAAGTTATAAGTAGCAATGAAAAAGACTACATAGCTAATTAATTGTACTTGTTATTAATATACTCCGTACTACTTTAGTTGGAAACTTCTAGGTAGATTACTTAATAATCCAAGGTTATGTTATTTAGAACAATATAGTTGTCTCTCAAAAAGAATACGTTTACAGTATCTACAGAATTTGAACATCTAACGATTACCTTATAAAGTGTCAGCAATGTGCAACTTATATGTTTTGTATAGTGCTCAAACTAAAATTAAATAATTAATGCATGATAGATACTCATACACAACATAACCAATGGGGTAAAACCCCAGTGATATCGTCATCATATGGTCACATGGGCCTATAGATGAATGCTAAAGATACAGGTTCAAAACTTGCTAAAGAAAAGTGGAGAAACTATATCTTGTGTTTTCAAATGTTTATGGTGACTTACCGGGCATGAGTTTTATGCGGTGTACGCTCTGAATATCAAAATGGTACATGGGACCAGAGTAGGCTGCCAACGAGCCGAACTTTTATCGAGCAACTCGAGCTCGCACTCGAGCTCGACTCGATCGAGTCGAACTATAATCGAGCTCGAGCCCTAAATTCAAGCTCGAAATAATTATCGATTCGAGTTCGAGCTTTACATAGCTCGGCTCGAATACTTATCGAGCTTTCCATATATTATGTATATATTTATATAAAAAGGGTAATTGGATGGAAACCCCATGATTTCATGTAACATTTGGTACCCACTAATCCCCAGCCAGGCTAGTGTCCAGGTAATTCTCAACCACCTAATAATCCCCTGATTATCTCAAGTTTGCCTTTGGCAAGACTCGAACCCAGGACCCCTCCTGGGGAGTGGTGGCTGGTGGCAAACTCGAGCTTTTGTATAAATTTTGTTATAAGTGATATATACTTTCGAGCCGAGCTCGAGTCATGTTTATAGACACAAGCCAAACTCGAGACTTTTTCGAGCTTTTCGAGCCGAGCTCGAGCCATATTGTAGGTACAACGAGTCGAGTTCGAGCCTACATACTGAAAGCTCGTCGAGCTATCAAGTCGAACTCGAGCCGAGCAAATAGTGTTCAAGTCGAGCTCGAGCTCGGGTCGACTCGATAACACCCCTAGACCAGAGGGTTCCCGTCCATTTACATAGATACACAACATACATTACTTTACTTGTTTTTCTATTCACTTACATATACCTGTCTTGTTAATTGGAAACGATTTGTAGTGATGATATATGCAAAAGAAGGTTGCCAAGAAGCAAATCAGAGGATGATGAGAAACCCATTTCGATCTCTGTACATGATAAACCTGAAAACTGCAAGCACAAACCATCGAAGCCACTACTACTTGTCGTCGTGCTCTCAACTTTCATCATAATTACATACTCTCTTACGGGTCATCACAACCGTGACACCTACATCTCTCATGCTGTTTCCAAGTACAGTAAATCACTTTGCCCTTTATCATTCAAGTTTGCTTAATATTACTGTAATATATTGCAGGATGCTTTAATTTTACGTTTTGTTTTACTTCCTTATAATTTAAATGTCATGGTCCATAGTTTGACCTTTTTGGTCTTTGTTTATATATTTTGACCTCAAATTTATATGGATAGATTATATTCTAAATTTACTTTTATTAACATAATTTTTATCAAGTATTATACATAACAGAAAAAAAATATTTACATTCAAAGTTGAATAGAAAAGACTCGGAGAGTCAAACAATGTGTTTTTGTTTAATGGGCATTATTTTGTTTGAAACAAAAATAGAGTGTTATTAATTGTATGATTCAATGTTATACAAACAGGTGGAAATGGGGTGGTGGGCTAGATCAGAGATACATATCACATTTAGAAATAAACTGGGGTGATGTATCAAGTGTTGTGCACAAATTATCTACCAAAAACCACATGATTCATGGGATTGGATTCTTAAATTTTCGTGATAAAGAAATCAGTGACTGGAAGACACATATAACAACAATTAGAGAAGATCAAATCATCAATCTTAATCTTGATCCTGTTGATGAAAATGTGACATGGGAATCACTATATCCTGAATGGATCGACGAAGAACAAGAAGAAGAAGTTCCGAGCTGTCCAACCCTGCCAAAACTCGACGTGCCAAGGAAAATTCTTGACTTGATTGTGGTTAAGCTTCCTTGTAGAAATGAGGCAAATTGGTCAAGAGATGTTTCGAGACTTCATTTGCAGGTTGCAGCTGCCGGGCTTGCTGCCTCATCTAAAGTGAACCATCCAGTGCACATAGTTTTTGTTACCCAGTGCTTCCCAATACCAAACCTATTTCCTTGTAAAGAACTTGTGGCTCGCCGGGGAAATGTGTGGTTGTATGAACCAAATTTGAAGGTGTTGCGTGAAAAGACTCAACTACCGGTTGGATCATGTGAACTTGCATTGCCTTTTAAACCTCAAGGTTAGCTGGATTTCATGAAGTAATACTAATTTTAACGCCATCAAAACAGTTAATATCATCATACTTAAACTTTATGAATAATTATCACTACTATCATACCAATTTAAATGTTCTAGTTTGACTTGCCGCATCTTTCATTTTAAACTTTAACCGTATATAATACTTTGATTAAATTTATATCTATGAATATATAGTACTTAAGACTCATTCCATTCATATATTTTACATAAGTATTATAAACACAAACAAAAATATTTACGGTCAAAGTTGAAAATGAATGACTCAGCAACTCAAACTGGGAAGGTATTCTGTAAATGGTTTTATAATATGCTCCTCGAACTAATTTTTGTATACGTTATTGAGAAAAGATGGAGATTATATAGGGAATGTTCAAAGGGAGGCGTATGTGACAATCCTACACTCGGCTCATGTTTATGTTTGTGGAGCAATTGCGGCGGCACAAAGCATTAGAATGTCAGGTTCAAATCGTGATCTTGTGATTCTTGTAGACGAGACAATCTCTGATTATCATCGAAGTGGACTGGAGCTGGCAGGATGGAAGATTAGAACGATTCAACGAATAAGAAACCCAAAAGCAGAGAAAGATGCATACAATGAATGGAACTATAGCAAGTTTCGTTTATGGCAATTAACAGATTATGAAAAGATAATTTTCATTGATGCTGATTTGCTCATTTTAAAAAACATCGATTTTTTGTTTGGTATGCCTGAAATCTCGGCTACAGGTAACAACGGGACATTGTTCAACTCAGGTGTGATGGTAATCGAGCCATCAAATTGTACATTTAATCTTCTAATGGATCATATCAACGAGATCACATCCTATAATGGCGGCGATCAAGGGTACTTAAACGAGATCTTCACTTGGTGGCATCGGATTCCTAAAAGCATTAACTTTTTAAAAAACTTTTGGGTTGGGGACGACGACGAGACCATAGAGAAAAAAACACGCCTTTTTGGAGCCAACCCGCCAGAGCTTTATGTACTCCATTACCTTGGCATGAAACCATGGTTGTGTTTTCGTGATTACGATTGTAACTGGAACTCAGACATATTCCGAGAGTTTGCAAGCGATGTCGCGCATGATCGGTGGTGGAAACTGCATGATGCAATGCCTAGTCAGTTGCATCAGTTTTGCTTGCTAGAATCAAGGCAAAAAGCACAACTTGAATGGGACAGAAGGGAAGCCAAAAAGGGGGCGTTTAAGGATGAGCATTGGAAAATTAAAATAAGAGACCCAAGATTAAAAACGTGTATTGACAATTTGTGCTCATGGAAATCCATGTTGAAGCATTGGGGCGAAAAGAATTGGACGGATGATCAGAGTTTTCCAACACCAACTGCCATTGCGAAACTCAGTTAGTACATTTGTATGTAAAAGAGTTCATAAAGTTGATCAATTTTTTTGTATGTAGTGTTTTTGTTTTGTAATAAACATAATTTTCATATTATATGGGAAACTTTTTATATTTTTTCTGAGCCGATTTATTAGTACGCGTTGCGTTTGTGTATCATCATATCCAATCCAACGTTCTTATAATGCTTGTACTTTTGTAGATTGTGTTCAAAAGCTGACAAATCGTGTATTAACAGGTTCAGTGCGTATAAAATTATCAACTTTCAAACATGAAAACGACTTATTTAATACTTGTCTTTGATGAGTTGAGCATGACAGTTATTTGTTTTATGTATCAAAAGTTAATGTTAAACTCTAAAATATTAAAACCATTATTATTTAAAATAAAAAAAGTTATATAATATATTTTTTACTTCATAGTTATTTTAACAGGTCTTAACAGCAACCTAATTGGCGTGAACTCCAATCTTTCCCCACGATGCCAATATGAAACTTTAAGGCCTTACACACAAAACTGTGAGACACTTACATAAGTGGAGTGTCAACTTACGGGTTTTCTTATTTGGCCCCTCATTTAGTATCATGCGAGTTTTTATGGTTATCAATGCAGTCTCGTTGGCTTACAATTTAAAAAAGACAGCTGAGTTTTGTTCCAAAGTCTTTTACACTATTAAGCCCACAATAAGCAGCCACTCCAAAAAAAAAGGCCATAATGAGCATGTATCCTCTTATTAGCCCATCAAGCTCAGTTTAACAAATTTGGGGGCTTTAGGCTGGAACAAATTTGCAGGCCTAGTTCTTTATGCTGGATGGGCTGGAATGAGTTTGATCAGCACTTTAATACTGAAACTTATTTGCTTAACTAGTTTTTTGTCCCCGGGCATTGCCCCGGGAGACATTACGTATAATCTATCGATGTGGAAAAAATTATATAAATTGAAATTTTCGTGGTAAAAGTTAAAAAGTGAAAAGTTATGTGGTCAAAAGTAAAGAAAATGAATCTCTATTGACAAAAGGAAAAAATTCAAAAGTTATGTGGTGAAAAGTAAGGAAAATAAAACTTTCGTGAAAAAAGGTTAAAAAATTGAAAGTTATGTGACGAAAACACAAAGTTATATGGTAAAAAGTAAATAAAATAACTTTGGTGATTGAACTTCAAATACTAAAAGTTATGTGGTAAATAGTTAAGAAAATAAACTTGGTTCACAAAAGTTAAAATTAAAAAAGTTATGTAGTAAAAATTGTTGACAAAAGTTATATAAAAAAAAGAAGAAGTGATGTGATACAAAGTAAGAGAATGAAACTTTGCTGGCAAAAGTTGAAAAAATAAATGTATAAAAAGTAAACAAAACAAAACTTTTGTGTTGAAAGTAGAAGAAACGAAAGTGATGTGGCAGAAAATAAAAGGACGAAAACTTTAGTAAATATATGTAATAAAAAGTAAAGAGAATGAATCTATCGTGACAAAGTTAAAAAAAAAACGGATGTTTAAAAAGTAAATAACACAAATATTTAGGTGCAAGAAGTAAAAGAAATAAAAGTTTTGTGAAAAAAGTAAAAGTTTAAAAGTTTTTGTGGTAAAAAGTAAAAAAAAAATGAAGTTTTGTGGCAAAAATTAGAAAAATGGAAGTTTAAAAGTAAATAAAACAAAACTCTTGTGTCAATAGTAAAATAAATTAATATGTGAGAAAAAGTTAAAAGTTAAAAGTTTCCGTGATAAAAAGTAAAGAGAATGAAATTTCGTGACAAAAGTTAGAAAAACATATATTCAAAAACTAAATAAAACCAAACTTTCGTGCTAAAAGTAAAAGAAATTAAAGTTACACGAGAAAAGTTAAAAGCTTAAAATTATGTGGTAAAAATTAAAAAATTTAAAAATTTAGATAATCTAAATTTGCATTAAAAAATAAAAGATGTGGAAGTTTAGGATAAAAATATAAAATAATAGAAGTAGTATTATGTGACAAAAGTAGGAAAACTAAAAATTTAGTTGTTAAAATTAAAAACCTAAAACATTTACTGTAGCTAAGGCTACCGTAAATGTTATATATAATAATTGTCAATGTTATATATAATAAATGTCTTGATTGTCAAGTGAATGACTCAATTTATTATATGCATTTGGTATTGTATTGTTAGATATTGATCATATTCATATGTATTCACTAAGCTTTAATACTTATATTTTAGTTGTTGAAGTTTTATAGGAAGTGGTAGTAGTTAAGGAAAGGAATTGAGCAAGTAATATATTGAAGAGAAGAGCACATTAAAGGTAGTTCTTGCCATATTGAAGGTTGACAACTTGGGTAAAGGCTTAGATAATCCCTCTTGGTACTTTTTTGCTCTTGATACGTGTTGTTTTTGGTAAAACAAGTATATTATTATGTTTTGGAAGTCATGAGTTTTGTTGAATGATGTATGTAACTAAAAAGGGTTCAATCGTCCATTTGCCACTTTTGTTAACTACGAGCGAATGACCCGTTTGGTCGTTTTAATGTACATTTCAATGGTTAAGGTTTTGGATCTATCAATTATGTTGTAATATATGATTTTACTCATTTTGGTGTTTTGGCTTAAAGAATTTGAAGCATGGAAGGTGAAATATGGATTTTTGGCTAAAATGGAAATGTGTAGGTCAGACCATAAATTTACGGTTCCTGACCATAAATTTACGGCTCATTGATTTACATGGGACCGTAAATTTAAGGCCCAAGACCATAAATTTACGGTACTTGTATTTTTGAGTCACTTTATTTCAGATTAGAAAAAAAATCCGGGAGCAAATTACGGCTCATTTTGCGGCTAGTTATAATTTAAGCCATAAATTTACGGTCATGTTTTTACGGTCTGTTGTAATTAAGCCGTAAATTTACGACCCTCAGCCATAAATTTACGGCCAGTTTTTACGTCTAGTACAGAAAAAAAAATCTTTTCGGTTTTTGATTAAATGAAGTTCGGGTCTTACAAAAAGATTTCAAGAAATTTTTTCACGATGTAATGATGTATCACCGAGACGTAGATGAGGTGAATACAACTATTTTACACTTCAATTATTTTTGAAATTTTGAACTTAAGTTTCAATATTCAGTTTTCACATGTTATAGAGAGATTAACAAATTGTATAAAAAAAATTGCTTATGGAATTGATCTAACGACTTAGTCTAAATACATGTTACAACTCTGTTACCTTATGTAAAATACTAGTCAAGGAACACAACCAGGTGATAATAATTGATTTAAAATGATAAAAATGAACTCAATCTATGATACACTAAGCCATGTATATATATGCACATATCATGTCTTAGATGTCATCCTTTTTCTTTACATGTGTGTTGATCTTGATGACTTTACATAATAATAACATTGTTGTTCTTGCTTAGGTTGAAAGTTAAAAAGAGTATTAAGATTATAAAATAAATAACTAAACAAAGTCTTAAGGTTTGTTTAACGTGTATAAAAAGATTATACTATACATTTTTATATCAAAAGTCCAGCCTTGAATTTTATAGTAAGTGTATAACTATTTATTGTACCTCAACGAAAGCCCTTAAGGCTTTGTTTAGCGTATATGCATAACCCTTAAAAAAATAAGGTAAAGTTAAGATGGTATATGAAAATAAAGAACACGTACGAATAAATGGAAAATCACAAAACTTCGAAACAAAACTAAAAATTTGCCGGGTGATCAATTTATTTTATCTGATGTCATTTCTATTAAGAAAGTCTTTGGTAATTTATTATATAGGTTTTATAAATAGAAAAGTTGCTTGATAACGATTGGGTTGCTGGGTTGCAACTTGCCGGGGGAAAGAATTTGTCGACGCTGGCATCGGAGTATAAATAAACGTTGGAACATATTATGACATTCTAATATTTGAAAATTTTTTTATCAAGATTTGAATTGAAAGAATTATATAAATCTAGCGCAGGTATTATAGTAGAAGTGTGAATAAAATAAGTATATACATATTTTTATGTATACATGATGAAACTAGACAATTCTTAATTTTCTTTTGGTTGATTGGAAAAGCAAACATATTAGTGTCACTAAGACGAAGGATTTCTGATCACTTTATTCGGTTACATGTAATTGTGTGTGTGCTACCTTTGTATTCAAGAAGCTCCATCCATGATCCATGCATGTCAAAGGCATGGCAAAAGATGATAAACTGCTGCCCGTCCCGTGTAATCCCTCTTTTTCTAAACGAAGAAACGATGCATGGAACTTAACATAACATACACAGAAGATGTTGGGTGACATTGACAGGGATGATTCCAGTTGCATTTTCCTACGACGTTTTTTTTACCAAAGTCAAAAGGTGATACCGGTTGATTATGAAACCGGCAGAACCGTATCTTGCCATCTTGGCTATGCATGGAAAAAGAAAATTACCACATCTTTTTAATATAGTGTCTCAAAGTTTTGGTTTATTTGGATTTGATCATTCTAGCTAGTTGTTTACAGTGAATTATTTGTTAAATTTAGTAAAATACAGAGATTTGATCAGCTAAAGGTACGTTCTGTTATCTTAAACGGTATACTAACTTAACTGTGAATAAAGTTCAGATTCAATATAAGCCACACATCTGTCGACCCAAAAAGTTATACTAGACAATGTTTGTCCCAATGGTGTTTTAGTGTAATTGGAAAGAAAATATTTGTAAAGGTAGAAAGCTCGGCTTTTAGAAGGCCGGATTTCGCCACCTAACGCAAGGTTTACAACTGTGTGAGTCTTGGCCCTGTTGACTTGTGTTTGACTTTACTAATTATGTGTAATTTTGTTCTTTAGTGAAGTTATATATATGATAAATAAAACGTTGAATCGACTTGGGTTTATTTGCATATTTGGTATTTTTATTACATTTACGCATTCAGTTATGATACTCGTAAGGTTTCAACTAGCTATGGTTGTGGCAATGTGTGCCTTGTGTTAGTGTGATGTGCTAACCCCTCCCCCCCCCTCCCCTTTCTCACGTTCTTTCTCTCTCTTTTATCTCTTCCTTTCCTTCCTTTCTCTCAAAAAGCAAGAACAACGCCCTCTAGCTTCAAAACCTGATTTTTAAGCTCCAAGGATTTTTGGTAAGTGAATCACTTCTCAAAATGTTTAATTTAGGTTGTTAAAGATGTAAGAAATCTTCAATCATCAACACCAAGTAATAAACGAATGAATGAAAATTATTATTAGCAAAGGTTTTATTACATTCAATGGGATATGAAGATTATATCCCCAAATATTAATCAACAATCAAGAACCCTTACAAAGATTATATATATATCAAAGTGATATATATATATACATACACGAAAATATATCAGAGAGAATACACACACACATATATTTTTAGGGTTCTTAAATCCCTAATTCGGGTTATGACTCGAATATATAATCTTCAATTCTTCACTTAGCACCCTCCATCTTCAGCTTTCTACACTTCTAGTCCCTCAGCCTTTAATCTTCAATTATTCAGCTTTAGTCCCTTAACTTGAGAACCTTACACAAAACACACAAACACACAATAAGAAATTATAACCATAATCATTTAAGATTTAACATTGATTAATTCAACATCTCCCCTCAAGTTAAATCTTAAACACATCCTTTAACCCCAACTTAGAACATAAGTAATTATGTTGATTTGTACTTAAACTCTTTGTGAAGATATCTGCCATATTATCATCAGACAGTATCTTAATAGTCTTAATCACTCCTGCACATATTTTTTCCCTTATAAAATGAAGATCAATTTCAAAATGCTTAGTTTTTTCATGAAACACAAGGTTGGCTGCAATTTGTATTGCAGCCTTACTATCACAATGTAAATGTACAGGAAGACAAGACTTAACATCAAGATCACTTAAGAGATTTAAGATCCAAACAATTTCACAAGTCACTGCTGCCATAGCTCTATACTCAGCTTCAGCTGAAGATTTGGCAACAATGTTTTGTTTCTTACTCTTCCAAGAAACCAAGTTATTACCAAGTAAAACTGTAAAACCAGTAACAGATCTCCTTGAACTTAAGCACCTTCCCCAATCAGAATCAACATAGGCAGAAAGATTGAGAACATTACCTTTAGTAATATGCACTCCTTTACCAGGAGAACCCTTCAAATATCTGAGAATTCTTAATCCATAATTGAAATGTTCAACAGTAGGTGCATGCATAAATTGAGACAAACATTGTACAGCATAACTAATGTCTGGTCTAGTTAGGGTAAGATAGATTAACTTCCCTATAAGCTTTTGATAAACAGTTATATTGTCAAGAG
>JANDBE010000048.1:14846988-14866473 GCA_024320915.1 Erigeron philadelphicus
AGAGAAGGAAGATCGATGGAAAAGAAAGAAAAGGAAGATCGGCTAGAAGGGATTTGAGGATAGGCAATTAGGATCGGGTTTCAAGGAACAGTTATATCAGGATGTACTTATGTGTATATGTATATAATCGGATCCTAGACAAAGGATTATATGTATATATATGTTGTTACCGGAACCTAAATTAAGAAGGTGAAGGAAAGATATGGATGTGCCAGGATCGGCTAAGGTGAATACCAGGATCGGGTATCAATGCCTAAGATTGGGTAAAAGGAATACAAGTAATTGAGTTTCAAAAGAAGTGTAAGATCGGATCTAATATATATATATATATATATACGTTTATATATTAGGTAGGATCGGCCAAAGGTGCAAAGGAGGCTAGGCAGGATCGGGTACTAGCAATGATGTATTCTAAGATCGGGTAGTGACTAGTGACGATCAAGAAAGAGGATCGGATCTTAAATAAAGGAGGAGGAGTCGAAATCTAGGTGAAATAAAATGTATAGATATATACAAGTAATATATATTCAGAGCCTCGTCCTTGGTGTGGGACCCACCTGTTATGATACTAGGAGGAGATGTCGGATCTAAGGAGACATGCTTAAAGTCTAATTCCAAGATCGGATTCTGAATATATTTTTTGTAGACAAGTCTAAGACTAAAACCTTTATGATATAAATGAATGGTTGACTAGTTCTAGAATGTCCATTACCTAGTACCTTGGAATTTGGGCCAGAAGCCCAGTACGGCCCACGTACGAGAAACCCTAATCTGACAGCCTATAAATATCTGATGATTGGTTGTCAGCAAAGGCATTCCAGACACATCATACACACACAATTACATATACATCATTCTGATATTCTCTGCAACAATATCAGAAACACAATCATCATCAACATATATATATCATCAACAAATCATTACAAATCATATAATATCTATATCCTCCGTAGATCGATACATCTCTACGGGAAAATCATTAAACACCTTAGACTCGTTAAGAGTTTATTAGGTTCGCACTACTTAGTAGGAGATTTGATGATTTTCGTGGTTAAACCCCTTTATTGATTGAGCTTCTCATTTTCATGCTCAAACATATACCGATTTTTTTTATAAAAAAAAGCTAGAATATGTAAAAAGAAAAATACCATATTCCGGGTCTTCGGTCACCGATAGCCAAGCGGTAGCTAAATTCATTTCTTCCGACGATAACCACGCTTGTTGGACACTTCTTGGTCGTGGTTCTTCAACGCCGGTTTTTTTCCTATGGCGCCTTGGTTTTGATGGTTGAGGTGGTGGTTGTGTTTCTTGAACAATATCATCATCTTGAGAATCTTGTGGTGGTGGAGTATCAACTAGTCTTTGACGATCAAAAAATGAACCCGGAGTGTTTTGTTGGCTAGAGGACCCACCAAAAGTTTCATGTTGGCTCGAACTACCCATACCCATACCCGAACCCATAGCCATACCCGGACCCATAGCCATACCCGAACCCATAGGCATACCCGAACCCATACCCATTTGTTGATTTGTGGACAATTGTTGAATCAATTGAAAAAGATGATTGTTGTTTAGTAAACTTAAGTCGTTTATCATATCCGGTTGTTGATTTTGGTTGTTTGGACGTTGAATACGATTATTCGGGTTGAAAAGATTGTTGTTAAAATTGTTGTTGGGAAACATTTTAGAAAAAAAAAGGTGAAGAAGATAGATGGAAGAAGATGTATGTGAAAGGTAAATGTTTGATGTATGTGAAAGGTAAAAAGGAAAGGGAATATAAATAAGTAAAAAAAGGGGAATTTTTTTTTTTTTTTAATTATAGTCAAAAACTAGCCGGTATGGGGTATTAATTACCTTGGTCCAAGAGAAGTCAAGGGAGTAGGGGGCGATGGGGAGGAGTCGGGCGAGTGGGAAGTCGGAAGGTGGGGGTGGTGTGCGGGGCGAGAGAGAGCGAGGGAGGGCGAGAGTCGGCCGAAAATACCACCACTCCCTTCAGCCTTATGTATAAATAGAGGCATAAACCTCAATTATAATGAATCAAATCATAATCAAATCAATTCAAACACTTTTGATTTATTTAATGGGTTGAACACTTTCTTATTAAGCTCAAACAAACGTGACTTTATTATTCAATTTATCTTACACGTTATGTTCATTATAGCTACATGTTTTATTGTCTTTTTTTTAAAACTTAGGTCCGAAGATTTGGAATATATGCATATGTACAGCTTAACCATAAAAACGTAATGCAGCAACACGCTGGCAAATTGGCTTGTTAATACTTTAAGAATTCATTCTACTATCGTTCAAAAAACAAAAAGAATTATTTCTACTGATATATTATTGTTAAATTGCTAACTAGAACTCGTTATATAACAACTTCATGCTAAGGTTACGAAAGCGTCATCCGGCTCAGGTTACGGGTCTTACACATGATAATATTAAAACAAAAATAAATATAATAGCAAGTCATTAAAAGTGTTTGCAAGCATTGTTTATGTAAAATGATGAATATACTCTTCAGTTAAAGGCATATGGACCACTTAACAGAAGATGGTTGATGGATCTGTCAAATTGGACTGATCAATTAACAAAACTAACGTGGAATGGAGCATGGATGCGAAAATTATGAAAAGACAAGGACCATTTATGTAATGTACTCCAACTTTTTATATTCTTTTATATAAAGAATGACATCATCTCTCCTAGATGTTGAAAGTTACTCACGGTGAAATTTCACTTATACCCTATTTATGTTCTACTTCTTTAACACACACAATCTATCACTTCAACACATACAATCCACCCTTGAACACACACAACTCATCCCTTGTTAGTATATGTATAGCATTGTGATTTAAACATGTTCCTTTATGCGAAATTAGGTGTATATCGGATGTTGTGATATTAATCGTATACATCGCAACGCATGGGTTAAAGATAAATGACACCAAACAAAAATGAAGTTTCTAATACGTATGACTTGGCATAACCTTAATTTGACTTTAGTGGTCCAACTACAATGCTAGGCTGCCATATAAAAGTAAAGCAAGCAACTTGATTAAATGCCAGACAAGTGGTCACCAAGCACATGGCATAGATTCCATTCTACCACATGATTTGTCACATGATCCACATCTCTTTATTTCAACTCAATCAATTATACAACCAATCAAACCCACACTTAAAACGATAACAGGACATTTTACCCATTTGGGTTACCAGTTATACAAATTAACTTGGATGTTTAAACATGTTAGAGACACACGGAAAATTTACATAAATAGGAATCAACATCATCAAAATACAAACCGCAATTCGAAAATTTGAAAAAAGGTGGTATGTCATGTTAGAGATCAAATAAAACATGTTAATTGCGGGCACTAATTAACTAGTAATAAAGATAGATTTAATTGACAGCAACTAAAGGCTTTGACGTAGTTGAGGATGCTAATGCGATACATTGGTGGTGGCGAGGGCAAGTGGTGAGATGGTCGTTTGTGAGACCGGCTGCTTGCATAAACGAGTGGATAACGGTGGGGCCTACTTGTCGGAATCCTCTTCTCACCATGTCTTTACTTATGCCTTCTGCTTTTGATGTTTTTACCGGCATCTTGTGACTTGCCTTGTATTGTGTCGCGATTGGCTTATGGTTAACAAATCCCCAAATGTAGTTGTTGAAAGACCCATGTGCCTTATTAATCTGTCATGATTAAGTTAATATCATATTGGCTTAAAGTATGTCATTATATACCATGTTTACTCCGTAACATTAAAAAAAAAAAAAAAGTGTCAACTTACTATACCTCAATAATAGCTTTAGAATTATCAATCACGCCTCGGACAAGACTAACTTCAATACTATATACACTACTAATAGATGTGATTTTTTTCTCTGAATATTTCGACACAATATCCGCATCAAATCCCGAGAAAGCTTCCCTGTAAAGTGTAAAGTGTAAGTTAAATATAACATATTCATTTACACAATAAAATAGTATAATGGTAATAATGATAACTTATTGCATTTATAGTAACATCATATATGAACAAGCAACTACCACTTTCAGTATATACTAATAATCAAAGTCATTTATACATCTAACAAATTGTTAGTTAAATATACGGCCACTTTTTTTTAACAACATATTTAGGCTCAATTAGCCATTTCATTTTTATAAAGCCTCTGTCTCCAGTTTTATCAGAAATGAACTCAAGTGTTTAAAGTCTCAAATGGTCCATTGCCTAATTAAAAACAACCAATATTAAGAATTTGCCAACAAATTAATTAACAACTTTTTCACCATTAAAACTGACCTAAATTGTTGTCTTTTCTTTAGAACAGAAGTCCAATCTGATCCAACTTGAGCACCCGTTAGAACCAATAGTTCAAATAACATCCTTCATAAGACAATCCAAATACGTTAGCAGCTTAAATATAATGACACTTTTCATTACAATATAAATATGTAACAATTATTTAATGAAATTTGAAAGATACTCACTTATCATCATGAGCAGGAACTCCCCATTCTTCGTCATGGTATGCAACATATATAGGGTCTGTCCAACAAGATACATTATTCAGTTTACTAGCAATAAAATTTGTCAATAAATTAAAACTTGAGAGGTTTAAATTATTAACCTTTAGATTAAAATTAAGAGTCAAGATTTAAACTTAATTAATTTTTGAATTTTAACTATTGATTATGTCAATGCCTTAATTGGTTAAAAAATCCTCCAACTTGACTACTAATGTTGGTACAACTTGATCGAGATGATCCTTCTATATCATTTTATATGTTTTAACTTGACTTTTAAGTCTTTTTTTTCAACTTTAATGTATTGTTAATTTTTTTTAATTTGTATTATACTCGTATAATACTTGATATAAAATATATATAAATAAATTGAGTTTCAAATGTATTTTTCATATATTTTGATTGATATAATTTTTATTAAACTATACTGTATAAAATAATACAAGAAAGAATGAAGATGTTAGCAATGTATACCTGAATTAGGGGTGATGAAGCTACATCTTTTCTCTTCTTTAACAATGTTGTTGTTAGTAAATGAAGTTGGGTCAAAACTATAAGATGTTAGCTTATTACTACTAGAATAGCTATCAAACTTGGAAGATTTAGATCTACCATAATGAGCAATTCTCATTTTCCTTTGAACTTGCATCACGGCCACTTGTTCTCTCCTTGCGGCCGCTATACTTCCTGGCGAATCCACAATTGATTGTGACGAATATTTAACCACCAAAGAATTCGGACTAGTATTAGTATCTACTGAATTATGTAAAACTAGGTGATCATAATCACCACTAGTAGTATTACTACATTTTTTATATTTCTTAACGGGAATAACGGATTTGGGAGTAGTAGTATTGTTGCATTTGGTTGGTAAAGGAAGTATAAGTTTGTCGGAGCTCGAGTTCATGTCACGTTTAACAGCTGGTTGTCGTGGCGATTTTAGTATTGGGGAAATTGGAGGTTGGTTATTAGTTTTAGTAGTAGTTGTTGGAGGTGATGGAATCATGGTGATGGATTTTGGTAAGGAGAGGGTTTTTTTAAGAGAACGTCGTTCGAAAAGTAGTGAGTTTCGGTTTGAATATGTGGCTGGTTGAAGGACCGGGCGGCCGTTGATATCGGAAATGGTCGTGGTGGTGATGGCTGAAGTAGTGACATCATTTGATTGGAGCTGTTTGGAGTTTGAAGAACACATTATGATTTATTAATTGATTTATGTATGAATGAATGAAGATTGTATTGAATTGAGAATGTGATGTGTTTGTTTTGAAGCAAGGGTTTGCTATGGATGATATGGTGTTTATTTATAGTGTAAAACCAATGTGAGAAAGTGGCTACGTAGCTAGGTACTAATTTGAGAGAGTAAAATATACTATATGTTGGTTTTTTATAGTTTACTGTTTTTTAAAAAGATAATTAAAGCACTGAAATGAAACGCTACTTCGAAGTCAGGAACTTTTAGTTGGGATGAAGTTTTCATTTTTGAATTAATACAAATACCTTTTAAAGTTATAGTTACATCTACCAAAATACATACCTTTAATATATAAAAGCTCGAGATAACAGTATTATTTAAAAAATTACACAAAAAAATGTGTCATAAATACACAAATAGATTTGTTTATAGATGATAATAATAGTAATATAGATTTGTTTATAGATGATAATAATAGTAATGTGTCATACATATACAAATATTTTATAATCGATCTAAAATTCACATTTTCTTTAAAGCTTTTTATCACGCTTATCCAGAGTAATATTTCTGTTTTATTTCAATAAGAACTAGATACTTATTATTACTCTATATATTAATAGTAATTTAATTATTAGCCTTAATTAATTGAATCTCTTAAAATTTTAGTCGATTGGAACAAGTTAAGATGGGGATGTAATGGTGGGGTGGGTAATGGAAGTGGTAACATGGAGAGATTGAGGTATGCCATACAACCCTACTCTCTAGGCAATTATCTTGTTTCTAACATGGCTTAATGAGAATGACACTTTCCCAACATCTTTTCTTTTTCATGTGCATTGGTCCTTGAACAATACAATGTTACGAAATTGATGTAGCATAATTGAGATGAAATGATAATTAATGTTCAATACTCTATCCTTAAGAGAGAAGCTAGTTCACAAGTCAAGTAGATAAAATGATTGGCAATCACAACCTAGAATAAGCCAAATACTGGTCATGTAAGTAATTTTTTTCGAAGATTCAGTCGGTATATGATATCAAGGAGACCTGATCACCGTATAATGATGAAGTCTTGCACGTACCCTATACAACAAGATGTTGATCATGGGTCGTTACAAGTATTCGGAGGAAAAAACTTAAGAACCCCAAGAGTTGTCATCCATAAGGATCGAACTCAAGACCTTAAGTAAAACCTAAGATGTTTACGACCAGTTGGACTAGTCATTATTGACAAATACCGGTCAATGTACTATCTTAAGTAAACAAAAACCTCCAAGTCCAAGTCACTTCCATTTTGAGGTCCATATATCACATTAGTTCAACTAAATACACGTATATTAATTACCGGGGATTTGTTTACTAGCTATTATTGTTTCTAATCAACTTAAACCTTTACTCACCTTAAAGGCCAGTTGGTATTGTTTCTTTTTGAGCTGGCTTTATTCACTTTTATTTTAGGGTAATAAAGAAGGTTTGATTAGTTAGCTATTTGAAGTTATTAGTTGTGTACTTGTGTGTGTAGTTTAGTTGTTGGAACTACTATCACAGTGATTATTAAGTGTGTAACGGTCTACTCTCAACTTTATGCATAATTAGATCATTGTAAGCCGCAAATTACACTGAAAGTTTGATAACTTTCAATACCTTTTTTTATGGGTTATGTGACCTAATATCGTTTAAGTCGGTATAAAAGATGTTAGGATATAGACAGTCTTATCTCTAACAAGGAGACTGCATTCGGGTTTTTAAAGTAGAATAGAACATCTGGTCTTGCAAAGAATAGAAATGAAGCCCTAGCTTGGCTTTTTTCTTCATCTTCAAGAACAAGAATGTTAAATTTGACTGAAAGGTAATTTATGTATTAAAAACTTAATTTAAAGAAGGGAATAAAAATGGGACATACTCTTTATTTCAACTCAATCAATTATACAACCAAGTCCGATGAAACTGTTTGAAGAAATGGGTGAAGTTTTCATGTTGTTACTAGGTTTTCAAATCTAATTAACTCGGAATTTTAAGGACGTGTAGTCAAACCACGTTCACACTTAAGGAATGAAATTTATGATGTTATTTCTAATTGATGTTTTAATGAGAGACGATCGACTATCACTAATTAAGTTGAATCTTATAAACTGAGATCTTTTACCATATAACTATAATACACAATACATAGGTAACTAAAATAAGATCAGTTTGTATTTAATTTCAAAAAAATAAGGCTCAACTTCTAATATATACGTCTTCAAATATGATTTCTTGATTGTGTACAACTATTACATCTATTGTACATGATGTTATATTAAAGGTCTCATTTCATTATCTCTTTTAGGTGAACAACTTATTCACATATAATCTTTCCTAGTTGTCATGCCACAGGTATAAGATACGTAGATATTGTATACATGTATGATAGATGGAAGAAAATAACAACATGAAATTCACAAGAAAAAAGGTGGATGAATGATGTATATAATTCACGCCTTCACGGCAATGTATTTGTTATACTTCAATAAGACAATAATAATACTTGTTCATAGGAAGCTACGATACTCGATGTATAACATCTTTATACATGTCATAACTTTCATCATTGTAAACGGAAAACTTGGACTCATTTGCATTTTGTTTTCATATATACTCTCTTTGTCCCATTAAAGATGTTCACTTTAATCAAATATTATACACTCATATACTTTTAATCAAATATTATACATTATAAATAAAAAAATTTAAGTTAAAATTGTGTGACAGAGATTTTAAAAATTCAAAAATAGATACTTTTAATGGAACGGATGGAATATATATGGAAACAATATGCAACTGAGTCCAAATCTTAATTTGGGTTATATTGTGAGAAAAACCTCTATCACCCATTTAGAAAATATTTTGCTTACATTTGAATTTGAACATAAGATTTTAACATCTCAACTTCTCCTTCCTAACTAGTTGGTAATAAGTAATAACAAATTAAGTCACAAATATATTTGTGATTTTCCTTAATCAATATATGGGGGAAAAAAAACAGTGAATTAGGAGTTGGATAAAGGGGCAACGCATGTGGGATGAATCCGACATGAGCATCAACAATGATGGGGAGTTTGATTGGCCCTCTCATATAAACCAACCCACATGATTCTCCATTATATGCTCTCCCGCCCTTTTAATTATTTGATTATTATTTTTAGTTAGTTCCCCCTTTCTTCCTCTTATTTTTAGATTTTTATTCTCAAATGGTTGTAATTGTCAGCTATGCAGCTGAATATTCATTAAAGCAATATAGACTCGTACTAACTTGTTTAAGGATACATGGTAATCTTTTTAGGTAACAACAACAACAATACCTAATTCCTGTTAAAACGAGATTTAAATGAGGTAAAATGTGGCCAGTCTTGCATTTATCGGAAGGTAAAAGGACTATTCTATAAGAACCTATACCCCCTACTCTTCACACCCCTCTAGTCTTGATCTTGCTTATGCCCTATCCCTTTGTTGGGGGCTTTGGCTACCCTACCTTTTTAGGTAATTTGATAAGTGAATTTGATGTAATCAAAAATCCAGACTTTAATACTATAAAAAATCTTACTTTTTTTTGCACTCACAAAACCACTACTTAACTACTTTTTTTTTATTATTATTATTATTATATGAGAAGATTGGCATCCCTTGTTTAAACAGTTAATTACGTCTTGACCATCAATTTAACAATGATGTAACAATATTAAAATATCAAAAATAGTATATCCAATATATATGATGTCTTATGAATAAATTATTTTGAGCAAGTCATTAAATGATACGTAAGATTAGTTGATATTCGAATAACTGGAAAACTAAAGTTCATAGGGAAATTCTTTAAAGTTTATTAAAATAATTTTTTGGTAGCATGAACGTGTAAGGTACACACGGAGGAAGCATCTCTACTAGTTTTCTTCTTTGTTTTACTAGAGAATTGAATAAATCATCAATAATGAGATACATGTGTTGTACTTACAGGATACAACTTTGATCTTTAATCATTTATCACTTCTAGTATTTATATCTTCTTAAATTTTTTTGGAACGAATTGTATTTTTGTCTTGTGTTATCACATCTTTTGCAAGTTTGATACAAACATGTGTAAAGTCACAAAACGCATCCCTGTCGTATCACACCCGTTGCAATCTTGGTCCAAAGTTAACTTTCCGTCTAATTTTCACCGTTAGTGACATCATGTGTCAATCACGTGGAAGGTAATTTCGTCCATTTAATGACCATATACTATTTTTGCAAAATAAATAAATAAAATTTAGTATCATTCATTATGTGAACAAATTCATCTACCTCACTTTCGTTAGTTTCATCATCAAATATAACAAATTCCACACAAATTCTCGGCAACAAAATTCGATTTTCAAGCTCGCCAGAAAATTAACCACCAACAAAACTCAAAGAATCGAAAAATTGAAAAGATGAGAATGATAAGCACACGATCGCGAGTAATTCCTTGTGATTTTCAGGTCGATTAGATGAAAAACGAAGACATAATCGAAGAAAGAAGTTCAAGAAAAATTTTGTTGATGTTCTTTTTCTGTTTTTTTTTTTTATTTTAATTAATGAAAATTCAATGTAAAAAGAATCTGCTCTTGAAATGTGTGTAATCACACTCGTGATAATACTGTAGTAATACTATTATATCTTTGATTTTTTCCTAGATCTCCCTATATATATTATATCTTTGATTTTTGTATATATATTTAACTATTTATTTGTTATTTAGGGTGGTTGTTTATGATGTTTGTAAGATGCAGTAATCATTTGATTTTGGACTGCAAGTGCCAAGTGGTATGGTTTGTTTGCAGCAGATCGATAACAATAATGGTGGTATTATGCTTTAATTGGTTGTTTAGGATTGCAACGGGTGTGATATGACAAGGATGCGTTTCGCGACTTCGCACATATTTGTATTAAACTTGCAAAAAATGTGATAACACGTGGATCAAAAATGCAATTCGTTTGAAATTTTGCCATAAACTTTTGTGAACACAATTTCATTCTCATCATATTCGCTTCCATTATAGGAATTAAGTTGTCATCTACTCATCTGTGACACAATTAAGTAATATCATTAAAAGTTACAAAAGTGTCATCAAAATTATTAACCAGAAGATGATATTTGGGTCCAAGTATTGATATATATATCTATATATATAACCCATTAATAATTGTGTTTAAAAGTTTAGCTGTTGCTCGCAATTGTTTATTTAAAAATGAACTACTCTACCACAACAATTCCAAAAATTAAAACTTGACAAGAAATAAAAACACCTACTCTACGACACCATCTTTTCCATATCGGATATTGTTTAGCCACTGAACGAATTACTTGAACCTTGTTTAGCCACATCAATGTTAGGTTCTTCAACTAAGCTCATATGAAACGTTATGTACATACATTTACGGAACCAGGATCTTGAATGATAGTGTCAAATTTCCATTTTTCATTTTCCTGAAACGTAACTATTATTTCGCATTCGCACCAACAAACTCGTCGGACATCACAAAATATACAAATCTTGCACTAGTTATTATTGGTACCAATAGTAGCAATTTTTATTTTTATTTTTGAACTGCAGTACCAAACTAATACACTCATTGTTCTTTTTATATATATACCAAAGATATCCAAGGATTTAATATTAAGATAGATCATCTCTACATTAACATTACTATAATCGCGAACCATCTAATATTTTTTTTGCCTACCTTATACCAAAACATTCTCTCAAAGTAAATTACAAGACAATTTACTGTGAATGGATTATAAAACATAAAAGTTTGGTGGAATAAAATATGAATTTTTTGCCTTGTAATGTTAGGTTTAACATAAAAATACTAAAATTTATTCGACCAAATTTTCATACATATTGGAAACCAAACGGCCCAAAAGCTTGTCTTTAAGTAAATGCTAGGCAAAAAGACTACCAAGTGTGATCAAATCAATGTAAAAGCCCGACCAGCCCGTGTTAGCTTAACAACAGTCCAGATTCATAGTGCTCGAAGGCAATCACTGAATTAGGTGTACGGTACTATCACAAAATTATTCATCTGGATTTTATCTAAATGTTAGACCAAAAAAGCAAAATATAATTAGACAAACTCAAAAGTTATCCCTACAGGTTATAAGACTTGGTATTAATTAAAAATGCAACAAGATGAAGAAAAACATGCTAATGCGCCCCTTAGAAATGATATTGGCAGTCTATAAAGTCTTTAAACAAACAAATACTTGCTACCCTTTCAGAATAAAAGTTCATCCATTATGTTTCTCTTTTTTTTGGAGGTCAACTCGCCCTTCAGTTTTAGGGGTGTTACAGTAACCTTGTCAAGTACTGATTGCAGCCAACCCTTTTTGGAGGCCAACGCACTAAACAGGTTTCCAATTTGGTATTTTTCCTAATCGAAAGGCTGTTCCATTTGTAAAAAACCCGGATCCAGCTCCATACCCACGAGCCTATACAAAACCCCAAACTCAAAAAAACAAAAACCAACGCCACCCACAAGCCCCAAGTCGTCGCGTGTGCGTTCAAACATGCAAGCCGTTGCCATTTCCATTGATATAGATGCCATTTACTGGCGACTTCCCGTTGCCATACCGATGTGGTGATCCAGCTGACATGCCATTGGCAAATACATTTGTCTTTGTTACGCTTTTCTTCAGGAGCAAATCCAATTGCCCACTAGCTGCCGCAATAAGCCCTGCCACCATCACCACTTTAAAGTTAGAAAGTTCCAAATATTATGCACAATCTGGGTTATGGTTTTATAAAATGTTCATCACTCAAACAAGTTTAAACTTGCCCAAAGTGTACCTATGAAGCACAAAACCTATCACTTAGTTATAAAAATAAACTAGATGCACTTGGCATACCTTGCTTAGCTCATTAGTATTTATAATAAAATTAGAAAGGGAGAAAAAAGTGGATTGGGTCAACCCATTCCTTTTAAATCGTGACACATATTTTGTCACCACTATAGATTATCTTGTATTCGAGCTAATTAGTACCTAAGAAAAGTGCAGAAGGCTTTCCTGGCCTAGACTTAAACTCGGGATGAAACTGAACGGCGATAAAGTATGGATGACTCTCTAGTTCAATAACCTGCGAGTTGCACATCAAAATTATCACTTGCATCATCAGAGAAGTCTTGAACGACAATCAATCTTATAAGCATACCAAACACAACTAACCTGCATACGCCGACCACTTTCATCTTTACCTGTGAAGCTCAGACCAGCTTTTTCTAGCTGTAACACCATGTCGGGATTCACCTGATCCACATTTTGAGTTATGCAAGTACAATCAATAGGCAGATACAAAATAACCTGCACTATAATTAAAGTGCAACAAATTAAAAATTATACCTCAAATCGATGTCGATGTCTCTCATCAATGAACCTTTGACTACCATACCTAAAAAGAAGCAAGCTCATTAACACTAGAACCACCACTTGTACAAGGTAAAGTGTAGAAAATGCCATCTTTGATCCATTTACAAAAGAATGTCAAATTAGGTTATCTTTTATCTCTAGCAGGCAAAATGAACTAAATAGAAATTCAAAAGGAAAGAGATCATGATATACGCAAAGTATTTTGAGTCAACCTAATCAGAGCCTGTTTTTAACAGGTACAAAGTTAGTACTTGATTTGACCCAAACCGGTTTACACCATTATAAAACTGCCTATTTTGCCACCTATACAAAAATCCTTGTAGAATTAATGTAAACACATGTGCTTACAATTGTGCGGCTTTTGAGTCTAAATTTTGAAAATACGTCCTCCTAGATCCGAGCCGCATAGTACCACCCATATGAGTTTTTGAACCCTGTGATAATTGCAACAGAACAATACAAGGTGAAAAACAGACAGCAATTGAAGAGGGTTTCAGAAATTTATAAACTTAAGACACAAACCTCTGGCATAAAAATAACACAAGGATCAGTAGTATTTGGATCGAATTCGGTGCTATTTGCGTTCTCAAGACCAAGAATGGATCTTGCATACTCGATCACAGCAGTCTGCATTCCTAAACAAATGCCAAGATACGGGACATTGTTTTCACGTGCATATTTTGCTGCAATAATCTTCCCTTCCACACCTCGGTCACCAAATCCACCGGGAACAAGAACAGCATCTGCAGACTATACAATAATATAATGTTATGTAATCCAATCAAAAACTGTTGAAATTTATATGTCAGCAATTTAGACACATCTTGCCACATCTAAGCGTGAATAACATATAGAAAATCATAAAAACCTTCAAGGAATTCCAAGCAGCTCTGTTAACTTCAGGATTCTGTTGGAATAAAACATCCACCATGATCAATAAAGGGAAACTTCAAAAAATTGGATAAGAAAAGATAGATGAAGTAGATACTAACTTCTATGGCAGTTACATCTTCAAGATCACTAGCAGACACCCAATTGATGACTAATTTTCTTCTGCACGCAACAGAAGCATGCAACAAAGCCTGAAAGGGTAAAACTCCGTTAACAAGGACATTCACAAAAACCCTTGCGATTAAAATTTAAAAGCTTTTGTGATCAAGAAATTACCTTTAGCACAGATAGGTAAGAATCTGAAAGACCAGTGTACTTCCCAACCATGGCAACCCTGACCTGTATGCGTAAACATCCATAAAACATTAGCGAAAAACAGAATCTACACTGAAATCACTTATCAGATGGCTGTCTTGATTACCGTCTCATTTAGCATGTCACAAAGTTGAGCTCTAGCTGTCCATTCTCTCAATACGGGTTTAGATACAATACTGTATAAGTAAACAATCTCAATGATAAGTCATTAAATGAAGCCAAGACGCCAAGTAGAGGTGGCAAAGGCAGGTCAAGCAGGGGACAAAATGGGTTTCATTCGAAGTGGGTTGGATTGTGTTAGCATTTTCTAAATAGTTGTCGCATTTAATATATATAAAAAAACTATATTACTACAAGTTAAACACAGTATCATTAGGAGATAGTACGCACATGAATTAGGTTTTCTTGACCCAATCGCTATACTACTAAGGTAACTCATTATCAGTAAAACCATGTAATAATAGTAGGGTATAAGACAAACCATGAAAGGTCCACATCTAGCACCTTCAGTATTGCTTCGTGGGCCTTCTGGTCCTAAATAAAAGGAAAACAAAAAAAAAAACTGAATAAAGTACACACTAGATATGAGTAACAACTAATAAAATTAATATCAATAATGGATTAACTTAAAGTAGTTGTTCAAAAATAAATAAAAAAACGACGGATTGACTTTACATACACGCAAGAGTAGAGGTATATGCCATATGTTGGAGACATCATACAAGGTGACTATGTTCTCTTCCTGAAAGTAAGAACAATCATATAAATACAAAAGGTCAATGAACATAAGAAGCAATTTGAACATATTTATATGGTATCTCTAAATCAGTATATTACCGGAACATGGCAAAACCTAGAAAGTTTCTCTTTAACATTCGCTTCCAATGCCTGCATATTTAGGGGCAAAAGCTAACAATTATATCTTTGTTGTAACAAAACATAAAGAAAAAAAGTAGGCAAGAAAATTGAGTAAAACCGTTGTGCTGCGACAGGCTAATATATTTGGCGTCAATCCCAAGCTTCTTAATCCCCGAACACTGTGTTGGGTCGGTTTTGTTTTCTAAGAAAGAAAGCACATTGAAAATATTATTATCTCAATGTACACCGTTGTCAGGTTAAATAATTTCTTAAAGAGACGTGTAATGTAAACTCACTTGTTCACCAACAACATTGAGAACAGGCACGAGGCTGACATGTATTAAACAGAAGTTTCCGGCACCTAAAGAGTGTGCATGGACATATGATATGAGTCGTATAACATTTAGTTTAAGAGGTCGCAAGATGGGCAAATGGGATTACAGACATCAAAACTATCAACCTTTGAGTAAAAAAAACATTCATAATCTGAAACCCACCTCTAAATAATTGATGAGTCCAATATTAATCAACAGATAATCAAGTTTTGCTGAAATTACACTTTGAGTAACTATCAACCTTTTACACTTTTGAATTATTTCTTTCGATTTTTAGTTTTTTACATGTTCGATTCAATAGATATAAAACCCAGATCAACCCATTCATAACTAAATGGGTCAAAAGTACCATCTCTAGAATCTTTTTCCGGTAAGCAACAACTGGCAAAACACTTACCAACACGGTATGAGAATTGTCCAAGAGCCTCAATAAATGGCATAGATTCAATGTCCCCTACACGGAGAGATAATTTGTAAGACCAGAAACCTGAAAGTTCAGAAAGTTTCATGGACAGGTTATGGCCAATAATGTACCGATAGTGCCGCCTAATTCAATAACACAAACATCAGGTGGGCCTTCTTTTCCATCAACTGGTACAGCTGCTACACGTTCGATCCAATCCTGAATAGCATCTGTGATGTGGGGAACAACCTGATCCACAGATATTAAAACATAGTGTTACATGGTTCTTATTCAAAGTGGCAACAATGGGTAGATTGAATAATTGGTTAATAAGGTCAAAGTAGATTGACCCAAAACACTTGCTGTCAAACACTTTACAAGTTTTGTTCGAAATAGCAAATATGATTGTTTAGCAGATAACGGGCTAATTTATAAATAAATAAATTAAAAAGATTAGGAGGTTTTATTATAAAAATACTCTTACGATGTTTATCCGTATGATCCGTTAAAGATCAACCATGACCTAAATTAACCATCTTATAAGATTTTACCAAACATGATCGGATGTAATTCATATGCACATTTGTTTTTTACCTGAACAGTTTTTCCAAGATAATCTCCCTTTCTCTCCTTGTCGATGACCGACTACAACCAGAATGTAGCAGTTACTTCCCGCTAAAACTACAAGTGTGATCTTACTATAAATAAGAATACAAAGGGTTTAGGTTCAACCAAGATACCTGGTAAATTTTTCCGGTGGTGATATTATTATCACGTGTCAATTTAACGTCAAGAAACCGTTCATAGTTTCCAAGGTCCAAATCCACCTTCAAACAAAACATCAAGTCATTTCATCCCATTACTTGAAGTGTACACACAGTTAACTATCTGAAAAATTAGATGCAACTTACTTCTCCCCCATCATCCAATACAAACACTTCTCCATGCTCAAATGGAGACATTGTTCCTGCATCTTTATTTAAATATGGATCTGCACCAAAAGCACATATCAAAGAATGATAAGAACATGATATCTTACAATAAGCTCCACTTTATATGAAACACTAACAAAAGGAAAACAAAAGTTTGAAACTTTCTAATCAAAAATTATCATTTCTTGAAGCAAATGGTAAACTTCAAACGAATTTTGGAAAACTTTACAGAACTTGTCGAATTCAATCTGTCTGTCTAAAAGCACCACCGAAAAGACAAGAAACTAAAAGAATAAACATTCGATAAATTTAATAATCAAAACTACAAATCATAACCAAGTCAAAATTATTATACAACCAAAAAAGACAAAACAACTTTTTTAAACAAATCTAAAAGTGCATCAAATCAAAAGAGGCGAAAAACGTATACGCAGGCAGATACATACAAGACTAGATATCACAATAACAACCCACAAAGACCATTTCTTTTGTCATAAAAATTAACTACTAAACAAGTAGAATGACTAGACACAAAAAACAAAAGCATTCCATTAATCTAAGTTATCCATTTATCCATGGGAAGGAGTGGGAAAAACAATGACACTTTTTTATTCCATCCGTCCACCGAACAATTCCACATTATCATTTTCTTAAGTCGAAACTGCAACATTTTTCGCTCTTGACTAATCTTCAAACAATATAAATCATAATCTCTCACTAATGTAACTAAAGTTGATAACTTTTTTATTGCAATATTCAACAATTGGGAATAACAAGTTTATTAAAGCAAATACGAACCAATTTTAATCGAAGTAACACGAAGACCGCAAGATTGAAGAAGAAGACCAATACTGCTAGCAGTCACTCCTTTTCCAAGTCCACTTACAACACCTCCAGTCACTAAAACATACTTCATCTCCTTCCTAATCACAAAACCATTAATTTTTTCAACAAATAAATAAATTAATTCACATATACATATCAATAAATACATAACCAACATAAAAGAATCAGAAAGTTCCCCTGTTTTTACCCTTTTTCAAGTACACCATTTTATTCAATTAACATTATTCACTTGTAAACACAGATGAATATATAATACATATGCATGAGATTCATATATACATATATATATATATATTAAAACCCTTTACAAAATTTTATTGAAAGAGGCCAAAAAGTGAACAGGTTGCTCTGTTTTTTCACCTGCTCATTCCATCTCATTATATAATACAAAAAATATCAATAGAAAAAAGATTTAAATACATAAAAGCAACAAAAATGAAAATGAAAACCCAAAACCCCATAAGATTAAAGGAAACAGAACATTACCCTTTTCTGAAATATATCAAATATATATATATATATATATAAGTGTGTGTGAGTGATGTAATAAAAACAGAGAGGGGGAGAGGAAGAAAGAAAGAATGTGAATGTGAAGGATTGAAGACAAGGAAAATGAGAGGAGATTTGTAGAAGAGAATGAAAGAGGTGTGTGGGTGTGTGTGGCGGCTATATATGAAGCAGTATGCTTGTATAGTAGTTGTAGTAAATGAGAAGAGAAATATATATATATTTTTTGAGTGTAAAACTAAAACCCCTAAACCTTTTTGTGTTTTCCTTTCTTCTTCTTTGTGTCCTTTGCTCCCTTTAGCGGTTGTCCCATTTGGTTCCCCTCTTCTAGTCCCCACACCCGTGACTATGGTTTGCTACCCCCGTTCTTTAAACCATGTCTCGAGGTAGGGATGGTTTTTCGGTATACCAATTGTTATTGTTACGGTGAGCAAAACCAAACCAAAACCCATAAAAACCAAAAAAGTCGAACCGAAAAACCCAATGGTTTTAGATTTTTATTTTCTAAAAACCGGTTTCAGTTTCATATGAAAAAACGTACCATAAAAACAAAATCGAACCGAACCAAATATATATTTTTTACGTATTTTATATTTATATCTTTTTATGATTCATTCTTATTTTGTTTAACTATTTTGATGGATTTATTGTCATTGTATTGTTTATGTTACTAATATTGCTTAGAAAAGTTAGCGAAGTTGTAGTTTAATCATAGCGTATAAATTTTAAACTTCTTTAGCTCAAGTTTGTTCAAACTCACAAGTGGTTAAAAACCAACAAAAACCAAAAAACCGAACCAAAATAACTAAAATCCAATGGTTTTAGATTTCAAAAACCGAATTATAACGGTTTGGTTTTTGGTTTTAGTCAAAAACCGACCCAAACCGAACCGTACTCACCCCTACCAGTTCTTACCGAACCAAACGACACATGAATAGCGTCACGAATAGTTTCGGTACCGTTCTTGTACAATTACCATTTAGAACCGGTTCACATGAATATGGGTCAACGAAATCAAAAGTCAAATGTTCTTATAAAAGCAATCTCTGACCTTCAGATAAAGATAAGACTGTTTACAGCTCACCTCCAACCCGACTCAAAGATTGGGTCTTGTTGTTGAAATCAAAAGTTGGCAAGCATCAACATCATGCTTGAAAATCATTGTTAATATTACTTATTTCTATTGTTCTTAATTTAACTTATATGAACCTTTATTATATTTTTACATGTAAA
>JANDBE010000048.1:15195079-15207849 GCA_024320915.1 Erigeron philadelphicus
TTTCTCAAGAACCGATTATTATGAGTTACGGCTTTTGGATAATTGGGATCGGTTTTTTAGGAACCGAATTTTATGCCCACGTTTATGGCTACTACATTTCTGTCCAATACGAGGACCATTATACCAATGCTCTTAAAATGGGTGGAGATGTGTTGTGGTGGCTCACTAAACCCTAACGACTTTAACTAAACAAATAAAACCATTAAAAATAAAAGAATTTATTTATGTTTTCAGAGAGAGACAGAGAGAGCAGGCAGCCTTCATTCTGTTTAGTGTAAAAAACCCTAAACAATACAGGAATCAATCAATCAATTAATCAATCTGTTTGTGAAACTAACTGAAAATCTATTTATCTATCTATCAGATAGATAGATATAGATATAGAATTACAAACAGAAGAAGAAGAGATGGATGTTCCAAATCTTGCTATCGTTCTAAAAGCAGCTCTTAGCCCCAATCCTGCTGAACGCAAAGCTGCTGAAGATACCCTCAATCAGGTACCTCTCTCTATCTTTCTATATATATATTATTTAAGATCTATATTGGATAATTGATTGAGTGAAATAATTGTGGTTTTCAGTATCAGTATACGCCACAGCACTTAGTGAGGATGCTACAAATAATTGTGGATGGGAATTGTGAAATTGGTGTAAGGCAGGTTGCCAGTATTCATTTTAAAAACTTCATTGCTAAATATTGGTCTCCTCATGATTCAGGTGCTTCTTCTTTTATAAGTGGACAATTTTTATATATTTTTTTGAACTGGCAAATGTTAGTTGTTAGCGGCTAATTTTCCACAAATTAGGAATAAAACGCCATTTTGACGCAAGACTGCATAGCCTTGTACATCCTATTTGGACCACTAGACCAAGAGTTAATTGGCGGATTGTTGTTATTAGTTCAAGTTAAACGTACTTACTTTATGTTAGACTAGAATCGCGGTGGTGGTGATGTAATTGCGGCGGTGGCAGCAGCGGAGATTGGTGGTGGTGGCTGCACCGGCCGGTGCAACGGCGGCGAGTAGTGTAGGTTAATTATGTAATTTGGTTTTGATGAAATGTTGAAACCTATAATGTTTAACAAGACTATTTGCTGTATAATATTATCAAATAAATATTATATATAGGAAATGATTATATATATGTTACATAGTTATAATAGTAAATACTGAAATACGAGGATATCATCTCTTGTCTTAAAAAATTGATACACCACTGTTACCTCTCAATCTTCATTCCTCTTTTATTTGAGGATTCTTTTTACAATGACTTACCGTTGTATGAGTGTTTGTGTGTGTGTGTGTGTATACTGGCTTGAAAATCTTATTAATTATCCCATTCTAGGTGAGCAATCCAAGATTTTGCCAAGTGATAAAGATTTGGTAAGGCAGAACATCCTTGTTTTTGTTGCACAGCTTCCTCCGCTGTTGAGGTAAAATCCCGGTCATTGAAATTTTCCATATGTTTCTGTTGATTTGCATCATTCGTTCTGAATACGGTTGTTGTGGTGTTTACAGGGCACAGTTGGGCGAGTGTCTGAAGACAATAATCCATGCGGATTATCCCGAACAGTGGCCGGCTCTTTTGCATTGGGTGACACATAATTTGCAAGACCAGCAAGTTTATGGAGCACTTTTTGTGCTTAGAATTCTTGCTAGGAAATATGAGTAAGTACATCATATATTATCTTAGTAGTTTATGAGATAGAGCTCCAAATTCTCGAAGCCTGCTACTAGATGCAGGTGCTTCCTGACATGCACATATATACAACTGCTACATATGTGCCTATGAAGAAGATGATGGCTATTGTAACTTTGTATAGATGAGAAAGTTTGCTTTAGTTGTATCTTTTTGTTATGTGATCTACTTTGGACATTGTAAGATTCTTAAAAACTTCAAACCTAAGAACGCACTACGTATTTCCAAATTGTTCATACTTTTAATATATAAGAACACCAATACATGCACTTGTCTGTATGCGTCCTGCCATCTTTTTCATAGCTGGGATATGGAGACACTAAAATGCTGTTTTTTCTTCTTTTCACTAAATTGCCTAGTTCTATGTCACATTATTATGACTCCTGTTTTTTATATATATCAGTAAAACAATTATAGCTTTTTATCGTCATGTAAAGCAGCATGTAAGGCATCTACATAATTGAGTGCATATGCTCATGTATATTTCTCTTTATAGTCTAAGTGCACATCAGCTGTCATTTGGATCTACTTCATCTGCTACATGACTTCGACATAGCTAACTTTCTTTGAGCATATGAAGTTTGATTTGCATCTTATACTTATTTTCTCTGTTAAAGTTAACATCATGTGTTTTAGTAAAGAATTATATATCTAATAAGCGTAGACACCTTCGTATATAACTTATTTACTTTTTTGTATGTATGAGTCTGGCAGTGTAGTTTTTATTGTGTCACACACAATAGCCCGCACTTTCATCCATTTTTTTTAGTCTATTCTTTGTTTTATTATTTTATTATAGATTATTCTAGATCTTCTGTGCTCTGATCAATATGTTCTCTTAACTTGCTCTTTTAAGGTTCAAGTCAGACGAGGAGAGGATTCCAGTTTACCATGTTGTTGACGAGACGTTTCCTCATTTGCTAAATATATTCAGCAGGCTTGTTCAGATAGGAAATCCGACGATTGAAGTAGCAGATCTGATTAAGCTTATCTGCAAAATATTCTGGTCGTCAATATATGTGAGTAATTATATCTGCATATTCATACGAACTTTTATACCCTCAAGAATAAAAAGTCCATAAATGACTAGCTTATTGTAGCTTTAGAATTTCTTCAAAGTATAGTTTATAATTTAAAGTTGGAATTTGATGTCATTCAGCTGGAGATTCCGAAGAATTTGTTTGACCCAAATGTGTTCAATGCTTGGATGGTTCTTTTCTTGAATATGTTGGAGAGGCCTGTTCCATCAGAGGGCCAACCAACCGATCCAGAGCTCCGCAAGTCATGGGGTTGGTGGAAGGTAAAAAAGTGGACAGTCCATATATTAAATCGCCTCTACACTCGGTGAGTAATGGGTCAAATCTTACTTCAATGGGTAAGCTTTGAGAATCTTTTTACATGTCGCTTATTTTTTTTTCCAGGTTTGGAGATTTAAAATTGCAAAATCCAGAGAACAAAGCTTTTGCACAACACTTCCAGAAAAATTATGCTGGGAAAATTTTGGAGTGTCACCTAAACTTGTTGAATGCAATCCGTATTGGTGACTATTTACCTGACAGGGTCACCAATCTTATTTTGCAATACTTGAGCAACAGGTATATTTCTTATTATTAGTTTAATCATACAGTTCTGTTGTTTTATATAAACGAAAGTTCTAGTACTGCTGCTTATCTCTGTGTTGTAATTTTCCAACTAAAGTTCAAGTTGTTTTTTGTTTCTTTATTAACTGCTTTTTGCTGAGTGATTTATATGACATTTCTTGTTAACCTGTTCATCTATGCTGCAGTATTTCCAAGACTACAATGTACAATCTGCTCCAACCAAGGCTTGATGTTGTTCTTTTTGAGATAAATTTTCCACTTATGTGCTTCAATGACAATGATCAAACCCTTTGGGAGGAAGATCCGCATGAGTATGTGAGGAAGGGTTATGGTAAGCTTTTCATATAAGGATTTCTCCCCATCAGAGGTGATAAGATGGCAGGTTGGGTAGGTTTGTTAATTGGTTTAAGTTATGTCTTTGGCATGTGTCTGTTTGGCCCAAAACAATTTCTGCTCGAAGTTTATCATTGTTTACGAGTAAAGATCTGGTTAAATATGATTACAGAAGTTTTATTATTTGAATAATCATGTACTCATTTGAATAAAAATATTTTAGGATATTGGATGCATTCAAAACTCACCCTGAGAAATTTGCAGCACATTTGACTCCCCCCTTTTTTTTACAATGTATTTTGGCAATGGACTGCAGATATTATTGAAGATCTATACAGTCCTAGGACTGCAGCAATGGACTTTGTGAGTGAGTTGGTAAGAAAACGTGGAAAGGAGAACCTTCAAAAGTTCATATTGTTCATTGTGGAGATTTTTAAGAGGTATTCCTTATCTTCTTCAAAGTAGACTATGTGCATGAAAAGATGGTAATATCTATACTTTTAATACTATAATTATTGTCTTCCATTGGGTAGGTACGAAGCAGTATCAGGTGAGTTTAAGCCTTATCGGCAAAAGGATGGTGCCCTTCTTGCTATTGGAGCACTGTGTGATAAACTGAAACAGACTGAACCATATAAATCTGAGCTCGAGCCCATGTTAGTGCAGCATGTTTTTCCGGAGTTTGCCAGCCCTGTAGGCCATCTCAGAGCCAAAGTGAGTTTTTATTTTACAGTTTTAATACTTATGGGTTAGTTTTGATATTATAAGACTTTCTTCATTCTATTTGGTGGAAACTTTAGTCTAAAGTATTGTTTTTGAATTTCAGGCTGCATGGGTTGCAGGGCAGTATGCCCATGTTAACTTCTCCGACCCAAATAATTTCCGCAAAGCACTACAAAGTGTTGTTGCTGGGATGCGTGACCCTGAGCTTCCTGTTCGCGTTGATTCTGTTTTTGCATTGCGTTCTTTTGTTGAATCATGCAAAGGTAAAAAACAAATACCACATCTAGTTGGTTTTGTTGATGTGGTTTCTTTGTTTTGAACATCCAGATTGTAATAATAGTGAATGTGTATTTTACTCTGAACAGATCTAAGCGAAATCAGGCCAATACTTCCACAGCTACTCGACGGTATGTGTATCGAGTTATTTTTACATTTTGAAGTCATGTAATATACTACTTGAGTTTTCAAACATGGTTGTCTTTCAGACTTTTTTAAGTTAATGGATGAAGTTGAAAATGAGGATTTGGTGTTCACCCTTGAGACTATCGTTGACAAGTTTGGAGAGGAGATGGCACCTTACGCTCTTGGCTTATGCCAGAGTCTGGTAATGTTTTTTGCCAATCAGAATCGAAGTATAAAGTGCATTTGTATAAATTTTCTTTCTCGTTATAACTTTGTATGTGGATTTAATAGGCTGCTGCATTTTGGAAGTGTATCAATACCTCCGAAGCTGATGAAGAAGCAGATGATCCTGGTGCTTTGGCAGCTGCCGGCTGTTTACGCGCCATTAGTACAATTCTTGAATCAGTGAGCAGGCTTCCTCACATTTTTGCACACATTGAGCCAACTTTACTACCTATAATGCGCCGAATGCTTACCACTGATGGCCAAGGTAACATTACTGTGAAAAACTTTGTTTCCCTCATAACTTTTTTAAAAAGTTCAATTTTATATTAGTTAATGTTAATACTTAACAAAGATCATAACTGATTTTGATAAATAACTTATTAAACAGTGGTCGATGTTATACAATTTTCTAAAGATCTCAATGAGCTTGTTATATTTATATTGTTTATATGTTAATTATTCAGTAATTGTTAAATTAATATGATGTGATGAATAGTAACACCAAGTTAAGTGTCTTAGTTGGAGATCGTTTGTACCAGATTTTAGACCATTTTGGTGTTTTAATGCATACTTGGAGATGACCTTTTGCCACATATAGCTGAGTCAGACTTTTCACCCTTTCCGTATATATGTATACACACATAAACCATGAATATGAACCGGCAATTGCCTATGCTAATTACACATGGCTACCTACCACAAACATATGCATCCCCAGATTATATAAAGTCCGCTTTGTTTACTCATAGCTCTTTTACAAACTGTTGCAGATGTCTTTGAAGAAGTTCTAGAAATCGTATCATACATGACTTTTTTTTCACCAACAATATCCATGGATATGTGGAGTCTTTGGCCATTGCTGTTAGAAGCACTTGCTGATTGGGCTATTGATTTTTTCTCGAGTATGTTCATTTCTCTTATCCTGTTTAAATGAAAACTATGTTCTCATTCTTGTCTGTATAAACATATCTCCATACCTGTACCATCAAAAGTTGTATTTATTTGTTAGTACTTTTTTTTCTTTATTTATGGTGCAGATATCCTTGTCCCATTGGACAATTATATATCTAGGAGTACAGTGCATTATCTGACATGCAAGCAGCCAGACTACCAACAAAGTTTGTGGAATGTGCTTTCTAATGTATGTTACTTGTTTATTATGAGCATCATACGTAAAATCAAGATTATGGCTTTGCCTTTTGGATATGGCTTTTTAACTTTTTTGTTTTAATCTTCAAAGAATGTGTTGATCCTAATTAGTAGTTTTTCATATGAAGCCCAACTACAACTTTACATGCTTTTGATGAACTCTGTTTTTAAAATTGTGTAGTAAACTAACTTACATGGTCCTCCAACGACTGTTTAGAGACATTAATTTGATTCTAAATAATTTTACTATATATATACTTTTAAGTTTTAACATGTATACACTTGGAATCTTGTCCAAAATTCGAAGTGAATTTTAATTTCGGGTTCCTAGCTGAAAATTTTAACAGGTAGCTTAGCTGCTTATAGCTGAAAAGATGTAATTTTTGTATCTCTAATTAGGTATTTCTCTATATGTTGTGCCAGGTAATGAATGATAAAAACTTGGAGGACAGTGACATTGAACCTGCACCTAAGCTTATCGAAGTAGTGTTTCAGAACTGCAGGGGCCAGGTGGACCACTGGGTGGAACCATATATTAGACTAACAGTAGAGCGTTTGCGGATAGCAGAGAGACCCTACTTGAAATGTCTTCTGGTCCAAGTTGTAAGTAGCCAAATTTTGTATCCTTTCGTAGTGCTCTAAGAAGTTGAGCGGGGTGGAGTGCAGAGCCAGATGATATTTTACAGGATGCTATTATGTTTAATGTTCCGTTTCTTGATTCTAGATGTTATCTTATGTAGGTTGCTGATGCTCTTTACTATAATGCTTCTTTGACACTCAACATATTGCAAAAGCTTGGTGTCGCCACAGAAGTTTTTAATCTTTGGTTCCAGATGTTGCAACAAACTAAGAAGAATGGTGTGCGGGTGAACTTTAAGAGGTAGTTAACCATCTTCTTTTGGTTATTCAGGTCACATGTTGAGGCCAGAGCTTCCGTTTTTGTTGATCTTTCTCGTTTTCTAAGACTTCTTATAGTGTATCAATACACCAATTAAATGCGATTTGGACCCATTTATGTATACTGATATTGGTTTATACTTTATAGTGGCTCAATTGGATTAAGCTAAAACATTAATCATAATCATAAAAGGTCGATTGGTGCAATTCCTGATTGTTACTACCAATCGAATGCGATCTGGACCCATTTTATTATGCAGAAACTAGCTGATTATGGTAAATAATGGGTCAAATGGGTTGTGCGAAAACAATAACTGAAAAACATTAAAGGTCAATTGGGGCGATCTCTGATTGTTACTATTTTCACTCATTTACCTGACCTACTCGTTTTGCCACTTCTAACTGATGTCATGGGTTTTTTGAAGGGAACATGATAAGAAAGTGTGCTGTTTGGGTTTGACGTCTCTGCTTCAGCTTCCCCCTGACCAGTTACCAGGCGAAGCCTTGGAACGTGTTTTTAAGGCAACACTTGAGCTGCTTGTTGCCTACAAGGATCAAGTAGCAGGTGTTAATTTGGAATCGATTGTACTGTTAATGACCAATGATAAAACGAGAAATTTCTTGTTTGTCGTTACTGTAGGTTTAATATCTTATTGTAGTCTATCTTATATTGCTCAGAAGCTGCAAAGGAAGAGCCTGAAGATGATGATGACATGAATGATGGTTTGGAAACTGATGACGATGAAGATGATGAATCCGACAATATGGGATTTGATGGAGAGGATGGAGATGAAGCTGATAGCTTGAGACTTCAGAGATTGGCTGCACAGGTGTGTTATGTCTCTATTTTTAAAAGAGAATTTATAACGTCACCATTTAGAATTTGGAGACACTAAAATTAAATTCGATATACCTGTTGGTGAACTGAATATATCTCCAGGCGAAGTCATTTCGTCCGGCTGATGATGACGATGATGATTCTGATGATGACTTCAGTGATGATGAGGACTTGCAATCACCTATTGATGAAGTGGATCCATTTGTTTTCTTTATGGATACTGCAAAAGGTAACCTTCATATGCAAATGCGAATCTCATTTCTTAAAGTATTTATGTTTTTTTCCTTTGTTTAATTTGGCAACATTAGCACAACTGTGTGTCCTCTCCTCTCGGTCAGACTTTAAGTCTTCTAAACTACGGGCAATCCCCGATAGCAGACCGCGGGCGAGTCTCGTAAGGAGTTGGTAGCACTAATTTGATAACTAGCGGCTATCAGACCACGTTGCTGGCTGGTGTATTATACAAATTGCTTTGTTGCTCTTGAACACTTGAGCATTTGATGAAACTTTGCACATATTGTCTTTAAAACTACAATTCTTTAATTACATCAAAGCTATTTATCGAAGGAACCCCCTTGTAAGTTGAGTGCGCAGTTTCTACCTGTTCACCTAAAAATGGGTCAATTAAATAATGTGCCACGCTGGTAAACTTGAAAACTTGACCTTTAATGAAGCGAGCCAGATGGGATGAAAGGTTTGAACGTTATTTTAAATATATTCAAGTGCCTACAACCTCCTACCTTTTTTCATTTTAAAGTTTTAAAAAAATATATCAGTCGTATATATTTTTTTTAATTTAATAAATTAAATGTTAATATAAAACTTCAAGAAAAGGATAATAAGCTATTGGTTGATCAACAAAGCACAGCCCAAATTGAACAGCACTAAAAGATCCCCTTGTTAACCATTTTATAGTCAACTTGCGGGCCCATCCATTGTGTCACCTCTACTTCATATCTTATCAAGATTAGTTGCCTAACGATCTTTTGTTTGTTTATTTTGATGTCTTGAATGTATAGCCTTGCAAGCTTCAGATCAAGTAAGGTTCCAAAACCTGTCGCAGGCACTTGATTTCCATTATCAGGCACTGGCAAATGGTGTTGCTCAGCATGCTGATCAGAGAAGAGCTGAGATTGAGAAAGAGAAGTTAGAGAAGGCATCAGCTGCAGCAGCTGCCTCGTAATGTATACACCTGTATTCAAATTTTGATTTATGTGCCCTCAATTCTTTATAAATCCACACTTGAGAACCCTTGAAGTCGCAGTCATTGATGGTCTATGGAAACCACCATCAAAAGAATTTTTCGCTTGACAAGAGAGTTCAATAGGTTTGCCTTGATTATATCATAGTGTGAGTTATGGATATCATTTGTGTGGTGAGTCTAGTCATTTGGCAAATCTATGGGAGATGAGGCCTGTGTTTTTCAAGGTTCTTGATTAGGTGATGATAGTCTTAGTGTATACGGGTCAAAAAGCCCCAAGGAGGATTAAAAAATAGTACCCTTATGGGTAGGGTATGTGATGCATACAGAGTCCAATTTCAGTATTTGTTGATCATTCTAGTGTATCTTTATTCTATTGGAGGTAGCCCATGAGAATGTTGGTGCTATTAAAGCTTTTAATGAAGCGTTTTTGGGAGCATGTTTTTTACTTTGGTGACCATAAAGTTGTTATATTATGGTTGGTCATGAGAATTTTATGGCTTGTACATTCACAGGGTTATCTTGTGCCTTTTTGTTCGATAAAAATGTGTACACAAGATAGATTTACATGAGTTTTGCTTTGGATATGCTTTTTGGTTTGTGACTTCAAACCTTTGTCTCGGTACTTTTTGCATTCGCACTGCTATATAATTTTCATCATTACTAGTCGTCACCACTACTCACTTTTCAGTCACAGTTGTAAAAACTAGTGTCTGTAGCTTCATTAATTCTATTGCTACAATAAACAATTTACAAACCAAGTAACTGACATGGCATATTATCGTATTAGAATATGCTATCTCTTTCTTCTTTCTCTCTCCAATTCTCGTTACCATGAGTTTGTAAAAGAAAAGAAAAGGATGATTAAAAGGATGGTTAAAGAGATTATTGAGTATGTGATTATAATTTATTTTTTTTGAAAAAAAGATAAAAGTTAGTAGTTAAAATGATTACTGTGTTATAAACTTGTAATGGAAAATAATCAATAGAAGAGAATGAAAATGAAATCAAAGTAGAAGAGAGTTAGTATGGTTTCTCTAGATCATGTTTTCGACAGAAGATCGTCACTTTCTCGTTTTAGCTAAATGTAAAACTCAACAAGATTCTCTTATCTTTTGCCTTCTTTGACGAACAAACTCGATTGCTGTCTTCAAAACATATTTGCTTCGTCCATGGGTTCTCAAGTTTTTTAAAAACGTTAAAGAATTATAGGAAAAAGAAATGATATTCATATTAAAAGGCCATTTTAGTTCGGGAAAATTGCATAAAAAGATATCAAACTTTATTGATTTTTAAATTTAAGGTATCTATAAAAGGTATCCAATTTTCCAAAATATAAAAATAGAAACTTTTTTGATATTTTTTTAGTTACGATTTTTATTACGTTTTCGTCCAACGAGAAACCATCGAGAACCCGTAATCTAATCCAATTTTATCCAAAAATTTGGATATCCAAACTTCGAATATCGAACTTTTCGATTCGCATTCTGATATTGATATCCACTATACGAAAGTTCAAATAATGGACTTTATTGTTTTTTAAGTTTTAGGTATCTTTTTTAACAGTTAGTCGGTATTCGACATCACGGAACACCTCACCGTATAATAGTGAAGCCATGCACGTACTCTAGACTACGAGATGTAGACTATAATTCGTTACATGTGATTCAAAGAAAAAATCTCCAGAACATGTCACTCTAGAGAGTCAAACCCATGACATAGGGTAAACCATGAATGACTCCAGTTAGTTGATCTAGCATTCATTGTCAACAAAATGTCAATTCCATTTGTACTTTATATGGACACATTTAAGTTTTGAGTAATTTTAAGTTTTACAATTTTTCTTTTAATAATAAAATTTTAGTAAATTGTTTGTTTGGGTTGTAAACATTAAACGAAAAAAAAACCCCAATATTTTCTCTCTTCCAAAAACTTACAACCTCAAAAAGTCAAAAATGAAAACCCTACCCACCCCCAAGGCGGCTCCAACCCTCCCTTGCGCTGACAGTAAACCATTGCTCATCTCAGCCCATACCTCTGTTATCAACGGAGGGAGCTAATGAAGGTTTCAAAATTCACATTATTATTATCTATATCTTTTTTTTTTATATATATACTACTAGAGATTTATCCCGCGGAAAATCACGGCTAGTTATACAAATTTGTTTATTCGTAAAAATATGTAAGACTTAATTAAGATAATAAATTGTCTATTGGTATTTAGCCATCCAAAACCTTCTATATTGATTGCAATCTTGTTTCACAAACATTTGATACTTAAACAACTTTGACCACTTACGGATGCCTTTGAACCAATACTTTGTTACAAATTAAAACTATAAACATGAGGGTGCATGCATAATAGTTTCTTATAATATAACTATCTTTGACCGAATGTCTATAGTAGGAAAAAAACTAAAGTTATGTGTATTGTATGTAAGCAAATCGAAAAAATGTTTATTGTATGTAAGAAAACATACGTGACAACTATATACAGATGCCACTTGTTATATTTTAATTGGCTGAAACGAAATTCTTACATACAATAAACATTATTTCGAGTTGTTTACATACGATACACACAACATTAGTTATTTCCTACTATAAACATTTGTTCAAAGTTTCTTACATTTCATGAAATTAATCCCAAATTTAAACTACAATATAACACGAAAGATTGTACAATAGTATTGTCAGCTATAGTCTTGTCACCATCCAAAATTATTGGTTTAATGTCCAAAGCTTTATTGTTTTCAGCATTAGCCTGCAATGTAAACAAAGTCACCTTCATTAGACAGTAAAAGAGACAACAACATCAACCATGTCACCTTGATAATAATAATAATAGATAAAATATTCAGATACATAAATAAAAAAATACCCGCAAATAGTTTACATTGGCTCTAGCATCTTACCTTTTCCATGTTTCCAACCCCTAAGCAAAAAACGACATCCATGAGGCCTCTCCTTATAAGGAGAAGAGTCCTGAAGCTTTTTCACTGCCACGTCAACAAGACTCCCCTCAGGACTCCCTCCAGGACTCTCTCTGCCTATAAGACAAGCTTCCTCAAGGTGTTGGAAATATGGAACAAAAAAAAAGGATTCTTTTTACTCCTATCCACTCCTCGCGTGGCCCACTATCTCCGTCCTTCGTAGTCCTCACGAGGACTCTGGCTCCAAAACGCTCCAAACAGAAGCTCTATGCCAACAGTGTCCTGCGTCCTAGTCTTCAAAGACGCTCATGAAGACTATATGATAAGCACATGCCCGAGGGAAGTTTCAAAAGAACGGAACAGTTTCTTAGATTCATTTGAATATTGCAACTTTTTATAAGGGAGATGATCTGTACACCATCTGGTTTTGACCGTACACCATCAAATGTGCTTTAGAGTGTTGTACAGTACAATACTATATAGCATGTTTTGTGGTGTATGGTTAAAATCGGATGGTGTACAGATCACTTCCCTTTCTATAAAGCTAGAATGTTATCAAGTAGATATATAAAATGTATAGACATGTGTGTGCTAAGCTCGTAATAATACCCGTTTGATCCAAATCACTCATCATCATTATCTAGAATGTTATCAACTACATATATAAAACATTAACTAATTTTACCTTCTTTAAATACTAACTTCAATTCAATATAGTTTGAAAGATTTCCTTGAAGTAGCAGCAGCACCAATACGTATCATCCCCAACCC
>JANDBE010000048.1:15875829-15886424 GCA_024320915.1 Erigeron philadelphicus
ACTCATAAAAACAAAAGGTGGCTGGCACTCCATGGAGATGCCACGCCCCTTTTCACTTTGTGGGTAATTTTTACCCGCTAGCCGCTAAAGTTCCAACTAAATTAACCCCATTTTTGTTTTTAATGGGGTTAAATTTTACCCGCTAGCTGCTACTTCCTCCATGGAAGATGACTCATAAAATACTAGGAACTTATTTTAATGTCAAAACTACAAAAAAAAGTTAATTTATTACCTAAAAATTATTGAGGTGTTACACTTAGGCACATGAGACTAAGGGTTTCTATCAATCCATCATTTTCTCTACTAACAATATTTGTTAGTACAGATTGTTGTTACTATCACATTTTTGTATGCTTGAAAAATATTATTGTTGATTTTTACATTCATAATAACAAAATGACCAAAAAAATGGAATACAACCATAACATGAAATAAAATCTAGTCATTGCATTAACAATGGAACCAACTACAACAAAATGTTAGATTACATCCATTACATACAACCAATAACTAACTACTTTTAAGTATAAAAGAAAATCGGAAAAAACAACCAACTACAAATTAAATACATTTTCATTCTCCAAAGTTGTTGATACATTTCACGCAATGCTGCTTCATGATTATTCTTAGTTCTTAGTATCCCTGGCATAATGTCCATGGATCTTTGACACATGGGTGGATCAACCCACCCAAAATAACCACAGTTATTTGTCTATAAACTTTGATTGATTACATTTTTATAGATATTTAAACAATAAAGAATAAAAATGAATGAACTTTTCTTGCTTGCATAACCATCAAACCTTCAACCTGGGTTGTGAGGGGTCAATGAAGTTCAAACTACTGTCGGATTTCCACAATAACATCTTAAAACCATGAATTTTTAATTGTGTATGATTCATAAAAGGGGATAAAGAGGGAAAAATGGAAACTAGATATGTGTGTGCGCGCGTTTTAATAGAATTTTATTAATAAAGCATTATTTGTTGTTACAAAGGAATTTACAAAGCGAATGGACGGATATACTTTTACGGTTTTACCGTTTTATGTGGGTAGCACATGAGGGTATTAACGGATTGAGATGATAAAAATGTTTGGGGGAGGGGTGTCTGGTAATTAGTTTCGATAACTACAGGGGGCATTTGTGATATAAACCATAGTCATAATATCGTTTAAGAAAACGGAAAAACAATAAATCCATAACAAAAATAAAACCAAACCTAGCGTCAAAAATCGGAAGAAAGAAAAAGAAACCCCAATTGAATTAGTTAGGGTTTCAAAAGCCGATTGATTGAATCGGAAAAGATGTCATCTTCTGGCGGTGATATGGTGGAGTGTAGATACATAACACAAGAATGTATACGTGAATGGAAGAACGGAAACAATTCCTTTAAACCACCTTCTCCCCCTCTTCTTCTTCGTTTTCAATATGAACTTTCTTGGAATATTGTATGTATTATTATATCTTTTGATTATTTATTTATCATTTTTTTTAATAAATATCTTATCTTACTATTATTATTATTATTAGGTTAAAGGAGAGTTACCGATTAACAAGTGCAAATCTGCACTGGAGTTGGTTGATTTTTCTGATAAAAATAATGATGAAGTTGCTTCTAATTTTGCTGATATTGTTTCTCAAATGGCTCAAGATGTAAGCCTTTTTTTTTTACTGTTTTCTAGCAACTAGTTATGTTATACATTTTATGGTGAATGGTGTTTTTTTTGTTTACAGAATACAATGCCCGGAGAGTATCGTGCTCGTCTGATTAAATTGGTGAGTATTAGTTTAACCTTGAGTTTAGTATATGCATTTTGCTGTTTGTTGTGGAACCCAAGCAGACTATATTTTTAGGTAGGAGATAGTCTGTGTTCTACGATTTTGATAGCGAGATCATAGATTTGATGCCCTTATGTTGCTAATTACGAATTTCCATTGGCCGTCACTTATATTTTGATGTACAATAGCTTTTAGTCTCTATGATAACGACTAGGATGCGTATGACAGTGAGTACATGCAATTTCATATGTATTTCACTGAAGGTATCATGTTCCAATCTCACCAGGAAACATCTTGGGCTGGCCATTAAAAAACTTTCGAAATGGCCACGGGGCCTACCACGGTTAGGCCCCCTACATTTGATTTGGAGACTAGTGTTTCTCTGAATCACGGGTAACTTGAACAAGGAAAACTTCTAGTTTACCGTTTTGAAAAGTTGATGCTCTTTTATGATATATAGTGCTCTTATTAGCTTCCACTTAGTTCTCTGTACCAGTGACATGTCATTATTTATATGTTTTCCTGATTTTCTAGGCAAAGTGGATGGTGGAACATTCTGTGGTTCCTTTGAGGCTCTTTCATGAACGATGTGAGGTAATTCGTACTTGATAGGAAATGCGATGTGAGGCTTAGTTAGTCAAGTTTTATGGAACACTAATATCAAACTTCTTATTGGAGTTCACAGGAAGAATTTCTATGGGATTCAGAGATGATTAAGATAAAGGCAGCTGATTTAAAGTCAAAAGAGGTACACTAGAAACTGTACTTGCATAATGGTGTGCATTGTTTTTATGCGTGGCTGATATTTTTATACGTTTACATCTGGTGCTTATGTGGAAAGTGGAGTTTTTAGTAATTTGGCTGTGAAGACCTTGCAATGATTTTTTTGTATTGTATGCAAATACATCAGCAATGGTTATTACAAGTCTAGTACTAAATACATTCTTCTGATTTTTGTGTTCTTATATACAGGTGAGGGTTAACACCCGTCTTCTTTACCAACAAACTAAATTCAACCTTCTTCGAGAAGAAAGTGAAGGCTATGCTAAGCTGGTATCATTCTTCCACTGCAAAAACATTTCATATATTGCTGGTTCTGCTTTGTGGATGTAAAATTTAGTATTGTTATCTTAATAATGACTTTTTAGGATCCCCAAGGGTATATGTTTGAGCTTCTTTCTTATACTAGACAAAAATATAACAAGGAATATGCATAATTGTTTACTGTCAAATAATGAAGGGATCAAGTTAAGTGATTAATGTCAGTTCATGGATGCTAATATTCTATGCATCAATATAAAATATCCATTATTTTTATCTCATCCACAACATTTAACATAGATTTTCAACCATCATTTCACATCTTACTTTTGTGGTTTCTTGGTTCATATGGCTATATTACAGTGAATTGTATTCCACTTAAATTTGAGCTGAACTATAAGTAGAGGGTCTAAGGCCTTGCTTATGAAAAAGTAGGAAATGATAGTTGATATGCAGAGGTATAAAGCATGATAAGTGGAAAGATATTAATCTAAAACTTTATCGTGGCAAGTCTTAGTTTTGCTTAGTGTCTATAAAATTTTATGTATAATGAAAAGGATAACTAAGTTGGAATATTGGATAGAAATCGTAAGTTCTTATGCATAATCTATTGAAAGAAGAAAAAGAAGAATAGTAACAATAAGACACTTCAGGGAAAAAGAAATAAGATAATTCAAACCTTTGTCTGCTGTATAAGTACCATCCTGCTCTGTTCCTATGGTAGAAGTGATATTAAACTAATAAACAATTAGGATTGAATGTGCCATTATCATATGTGCACCAAATGAAAACCTATTAATCATATACTAATGCAAAGTGGCATACAAATTAAATGAACAGCTGTAAGATTTTTACCAAACCGTTCTTATTTGTGTGTGAATTATGTGATAGGCAGTACGTACTCTGGAATTTTTTTTTTTTTTTTAATGCATGCCAATTGATCCCTGATTGGTTTTCCTTATATGATATATGATTAGCTGTTTTCGATTTGTAGGTTACCCTTCTCTGTCAAGGTTCGGAGGATAGGTCTCAAAATACATCAGCTGCAACGGTTGGCATAATCAAGGTTTAAACATGAACTTCATGACTTAAAGTTTTCTTTACGACTTGTTCCTTACATGGTCTTCTTACTAATTGTTTCTTTGCAGTCATTAATTGGACACTTCAATTTGGATCCAAACCGTGTCTTTGACATTGTAAGTCACCCTTCTCTGTTATTATGGTCAATATATGCTACGAAACACATAGTTTACTAGTACTTATGGGTATGTTTTGGCTTTAGGTATTGGAATGTTTTGAACTTCAGCCTGATAACAATGCCTTCTTGAACCTGATACCTATATTTCCAAAGGTACCATTGATGTTGATAACAATGCTCAATCTGATGTTAATAGATGTGCTTGCACCGAGGTTTTTTTTCCCTTAAATTCTATTTGTACATCATAAAAAAAGAATTGCTTTGCCTCTTGCAGTCCAATGCTTCTCAAATTCTTGGGTTCAAGTTTCAATATTACCAGCGTATGGAAGTGCATAATACTGTACCTTTTGGGCTTTATCAGCTTACAGCAGTACTGGTCAAGAACGAGTTTATTGATCTTGATAGCATGTGAGTATTATGGATACATAAACTCTGTCATAATTGCTTTACCATGCTGTTCATTTGCTTTACTTCTAAGCTGCTTTTGGTGACGGACTTGAACTATCTGGGCTTACTGACTAAGTTGCTTCAATTTGCCCCATTTGTGATTCAGATACACTCATCTACTTCCCAATGATGATGAAGCCATTGAGCATTATAATGTATTTTCAGCAAAGCGACTTGATGAGGTAAATATACGGAAACATTTTTTACATACTCGTAATTACTTCTGAACTTGATAGAATTGGCTATGGCTGTTGTGCTTTTGTTCTTGCAAAGCTGGTTACTAAATCCTGGAATGTAAATTTTATCTTATTATATATTATTATTGTAATCACGTCTATAATGTACGAGTATAAGTTCTCATCCGAAACTATAGATAACCCACATTTTGTTATGTAAAGTATGAAAAAGGCAAAGCATATGCTCACTAAGAGCAGTTAATCTTGTAAAATCCTCATTTCAGCTGTTAATAGTATTATTATGTTCTTTCTAGGGATGTTCTTATGTCAGAACTGGTTGTATAACATATTTATTACGGCTTGTTGATCTGCCATGTGTTGTTCTTTCATGCAGGCTAATAAAATTGGCAAGATCAACCTTGCTGCTACCGGAAAGGATCTTATGGATGACGAAAAACAAGGAGATGTGACGGTAGATCTTTTTGCTGCTTTAGAGATGGAACGCGAAGCAGTTATAGAACGCTCTTCAGAGCTTGAAAAGAGTCAAACTTTGGGGTTGCTTATTGGTTTTCTTTTCGTGGACGACTGGTTAGTCTACTTGCGGATATGTTGATCTTGTATACTGGAATAGTTTTATCTTTATACTATTCTCGCTTATGTAATGCTATAAATTTGCATGTAAACTAAGTTATTTTGACCTTGTATATGGTTTACTGGTTACCTTACTTGCGTATGTTCTGCAGGCATCATGCTAATATCCTTTTCCGTCGCCTCTCACCTCTCAATCCAGTTGAACATATTCAGATATGTGATGGACTCTTCAGGTAAATCTTAAGTGCTTGATCAAAAATATATGAGATGGTACCATTTATTTGTTTTTACCTTTGCAAGTTCGCTTAGGTTTTGGTATGGGATGTGCATGTACAGGCTGATTGAGAAAACAATTTCTCCTGCTTATGAACTTGTCCGTCACTCACCGCTTCAAGCTACAGGAGATTCGGATTTTATGGAGACAGATAATAACCTCATTAGAAGATCGTTCATTGATCTCCCAAAAGAGTTATTTGAGATGCTTACTTCTGTTGGACCCTATCTTCACCGTGATACATTACTGCTCCAAAAGGTACATAATTTCATCTTTTAGATTGCAAGATATTAGAATCTAGTACCCCTGTAGTTCCCAGATCAACATTTACCTTTTCCATCTTAATTAGGTGTGCAGAGTGTTGAGAGGTTATTACCAGTCTGCCCTTAAGAGTGTCACTTCTGGTGATGGCTCTAATTCGGATGCTGGTTTAAGTGGAAATCGAGCTCCTCGCTTCCACTTAAAGGAAGCCAGGTTAAATCTTGAGGAAGCCCTTGGTGCATGTTTACTTCCTTCACTGCAAATGATACCAGCAAACCCGGCTGTTGGACAGGAAATCTGGGCTGTATTGAGCCTCCTTCCATATGAGGTTGGCAATATATTACTAAAATAGTTAATTTAATGGATGCATGGATTAATAAGTCTCATGTTGTTAGGCAAGGTATCGTCTATATGGTGAATGGGAGAAGGATGATGAGTGCAGCCCCATGGTTCAATCTGCAAAGCAGACAGCAAAGGTTACACCTTACTCTACTCAGTATTCCCTTCCAGCATGCATTACCTGTGATCGTTTTAGAATAATCTGCAATCATATGCTGTTTTGTAGTTGGACACTAGAAGGATCTTGAAACGGCTTGCAAAGGAAAATTTAAAGCAGCTTGGAAGGATGGTTGCCAAATTAGCTCATGCGAATCCCATGACCGTTCTTCGAACTATTGTCCACCAGGTAGGAGATACATACTACATTGTCTCTTATCACGTCTTCCCCGGCTCTACATCACCATCCTTTTCACGAGGGTCACTTGGCTTTATATATAATATGTATATGTATTATTCTAGATGCATATTTTTCTGTGCTGTAGAAAATAACATCATCTTTGAAACTCCAATTTACAGATAGAGGCATACAGGGATATGATTGCTCCCGTTGTAGATGCATTTAAATATCTAACACAGGTGGGTATTTAATTTTTATTCTCAATTGAATCTATTCTCTGTGCTTATCTCTTGACAGTGAATCTGCGTGATTTTCGTTACAGCTTGAGTATGATATTTTGGAATATGTTGTGATCGAACGGCTGGTACAAAGTGGGCGTGAAAAGTTAAAAGATGATGGCCTTAACTTATCAGACTGGCTGCAATCTTTGGCTTCATTTTGGGGTCATCTGTACGTAATGTTACTCTAACTTTTTTCTCTTGCCGCCTCTTTTCACATATCAGCCTGTTATTATACAATATATATATATATATACTTAGTTCTTTTATGTATAGGCTGGCCTGTATGGGTTTCTTCCTTCCATGTTAAAATAATTTACCTTGTAGGCTGATTAAGGCAACTTACAGTTTTAGAGACCTTAGCTCATGCTATTTTTTTTGTTGTACTATGTGCCAACTTTTGAACACCTGCCTTCTAATAAGTTCCTTCTGCATAGTCGCTTATCTTTTTTGTATTTTCTCATTCGTCCTATAGTTTTGATGTGAAGTTTTTACCAATATAAAGTGCCCTTGTGTTTAGAGTTCAAGGCATCTTTACCTGACTGGGTTGCGGATTGATTCAGCATCATGGTTACTTCAGCCTGGAAAGCTATGAACATTTCAGATTTTCTTTAGCTATGTTGTTTGATATCAGTTCAGAACTCCTATTGCTAGATTGCCCGGGGTTGGCAACTGGCAGGTGTGCATATTAATTAAAATTTGGCGCTGTCTGTCCACGCTACCAACTGAGAAGTACTTTAAACCCTAGACCTCTTGGCATACTTGGTTCCTCTTTGTACCACGGAATGATCTGTCTGGGTGGATGTTTTGAATTAAACTACAAGCTATCAATTCAAAACAATAGAAGTAAGAGCAGTGATTGAATTTTTCTTGTTTAAAGATGAAGTTTATCTAAGCAGCAAGCTCTGGAATATTCTTCCTACGAGTTTGAGATAGTTGGAATGATATCTTCATGATTTGTAGCTCATGGTAGTACTAGCAAGCAAACATGGCGAGGGCATAAGTAAGGTAGGCAGGCATTGTTTTGTTGCCTATAGGTTAGAAGGGATTGTTCAAGGCAGGATAGGATGATAGATGAGATTTTTTGTTGATATGAAGGATTTCTTTCCACACCTGATTTTTGTCTATGGTTTGAAATCTTGCTTTTGTATAGAAGTCTCCGCCTATGAAAACACTTGGGGTTTGACTTACACATGCTAACTGGCTAATGTCTGTTGAAGCTTAGTTTCATTTTGGTGCCTGAAGAGCAGCAATGTAATGAAATAGATTTCTGCTCACTCTTGTTGATTGGGGTTAGGGTGTGAAGGTAACTTGTATAGAAGTCTCCGCCTATGAAAACACTTGGGATTTGACTTACATGCTAACTGGTCAATGTCTGTTGAAGCTTAGTTTCATTTTGGTGCCTGAAGAGCAGAAATATAATTAATTTCTCCTCTCTCTTGTTGATTGGAGTTAGGGTGTGAAGGTAATTTGCAATTTAGAAATAAAAACCCGAAGGACATACTTTACTGTGGTGGTATGCCATCCTATTAACTAATATTAGGGAGTTTCAGTATGGTGGCTTCTTTGGTTAGTTCATTTGGGGATGTGGTTATGGATGACCCTTTGATCGTTCAGACATGCTGGACATGTAACTGGCATCATTTTCAAATAAAAAGAAACTAAAAGAAACATGCCTACATACCATCCGCAGACAAAGCTAGATGACTCTGAATGCTAAATTATTTTCGTAATCTTCATCTACCAAAGTTCTCGATGATTTGATGCTGGTCTTTAATATGATGAATGGGAACTATCGTGAGAGGCTTGATGTGTAGTGTGTATTCTTGTACATCATAATCCGGTAGTCGCACCTCAGGTACATGGTGGTATTGATCCTTCTTGTTCTGGCCTCATGGGAGTCCTACTTTGCTTTTAGTAGGCATCGGTGAAGTATTTTTTGTCTTTGTTTCTTTTAACAAGTGGATTGCCATTGTTGCACTAACTTTTAAATTGTTGCACTTCTTTTTGTATATGACTTTAAAGATATTAATCAATGTTTTTACCAGATCTTTCTTCTTTTTTACTTTTTTTTTTACTTGGATTTGGATAACATTTTCCTATCTGTGTTAAGCATATCGAGTTTGTATGGAAGTTATAGAAATTTTGTAGTACGTATATCTGTTTTTTACCACATGCTATTTGTCATAATTATTAGTGTTTGTGTAGGTGTTAGTAATAGCTAATGCCTGGAGATCTGCTCTGTCTCTCCTGACGTCACATTTATTAAAAGTTCTATTCTTTTTTCTTTGCTACCAACTTTTTGCTTCTTTTTCATTTTTCTGCTCAACCATTTTGTGAATATGCTAGTGTACGTGCCTTTTCTTTTTCATCTTTCACTGTTCCACCTTAGTGATGATGCTAGTTTAAGAGTCAAACTTTACGAGTTTTTGTTACATCGATAGCAGATTGTATTGGAGTATAGTACAGACATAGTATCCCAATTTCATGTGTCTGACATACATTAAATGGCCAAATCCTTCCTTTTTTCAAGCTTTTATAAAAAACTAAAGTAGTCATAGAAGCCTGCAGGAGATTTGAGCTTGCGAATTGGAATAAGACATACTCTGGTGAATTTCTTTTGATATACCCTTTTTTTCCCGGTTGGCTTGAATTTTATATGTAACCTTTTTATGTCTTTGCATACTCTGAATATATATTTAGGCTTATTTATGTAGGTGATTAGAAGAGATCTATTACTTGCTTTAGGTAAACCTACCTTTGGTATTTAGGGTAATTTTTGTGGTATGCTTGAACTAAAAAAGTTTAAGTTAGTTATATGTAGGTAAGTTTTTTTTTTTTGTTGCTTGATTACTGATTAGTGTCTCTAAAATGAATTGATAATTCTAATTCATTTATAAATTTGCATAGACTTGAATCAAGTCAGTTTGCCAGGATCAGATATGAAGTCTAATTCAAGTTTATATGGGTACTTGTTTTGCTAGACAGTAATCTTTTATCGCGAAAAAACGAAGCGAATGTCCACTTTTTCATAGAATTTTCTCACGGCTATTGGTTATGTTTCTGTAAACCAATTCGTATTCGAAATTTTCAAGTCTGATGCTCAATAAGTACTATCTAAATAGATGATGGAAGCAGTGAAACCCCGGTATAAATTAATTTTTTTAAACACAAATTTTCTAATTTATTCCCTCTGAAATGCTTGGAAGTTCCAGATAGCTTGAATTTTTTTCTGCGAAATCTAAACTGTTTTTCTTTTGTACACAGGGAATGTAAAAATTTGAATCGACTTGGATTAAACACGTTTTCCTCTAAGTACTACTTTAGCTTTTTTTAATTCACCAATCTACATCTCAGTAAATGTTTACCGTAAAGGCATGATTTTTTAAACTTCGTCACTTTTGAAACAAATATAACGTCCATCATTTTATTCATGGTGGAAATTTTTTGTCTATCTTTCGAGTCTTTTCAACTAAATACGTTTTTTTTTTTTCTGTCAGCTTAATAAAATTCCTTAAACCAGTAATTCATACTTTTTCATTCTTCTACTATTTTAAAGCTTAACTACTTCAAAATTGATGACAACTTTCATGCATTTATCATATTTTTTCAATTTATCTTACGGGGAAAACAAAAAAATAATTATTATTAAAATATTATTAAAAACGTCGAGTTACTTGACTTGAAAAAATTGGTCACAGAGTGCACAACATTAAAAACCGGTTGGTGAATCCTTTCTTATAAAGTACACGTGGAAACAGGTAAGAACGTGTTTACGTGCCCAGTGTTACCACCAATCAAATCTCGAATGTGTCAATTATTTTTAATTGACTCATTCGTCACGTTTATTTACGTAGATGGCCTCTTTAGATT
>JANDBE010000048.1:15886524-15897361 GCA_024320915.1 Erigeron philadelphicus
GAAGCTGTGGTCCTATTATAACATAACCTAATAGGACCCTTTGTACTAAAGTCATAACAACTCTATGTAATAGGACATTTTTTTTGTCGAAGTCATATTAGAATATAACTTAATAAGACATGTGACACTTGGGTCTTAAAACTTTGACCTCTATAAGACGTTTAAGCATTGTGGTATTACTATAAGCAACCAAATCCACTTATCATCATGGACAACCATTAATGTTTTTGGAAGCAATTTTAGTAAATTGTCCAATTTTGATTGTTCACTTCCCGTTGATTTTATTGTTTAATGTGTAATGCGTAATATGTTTCGTTTGATGTACCAATTAGAAATGTATAAATTACATGTATATGATTGTATTGATCGTTTAGTTAGAAATTTGATTGACAATTTTTTTATATATTTAAATAGGTCAATTGGGTGTCATATGGTTAACTAGCTATCAAATCGGGTTTAACCCGGACATTGTATATAAATTTCGAAACAAAGCACTAATGACGGGGTTATTTTGCAAATATTTTATTCACATAAAGAAAAGGTGATTGCCTCACCGATCTGTAAGAATATTCAATTCACCATCATTTAGCTTAAAGTGGTAATACATAAACATGTAGGAGTGTACGAAGTAAGAACACTATAAATTAACACCTGTGGTTAACAAAGCATATCTCATATTCAACCAAAAATATAATACAGTGCCAAAAAGCATCAGGCATTAAAACATGGAAACGTGCTCGATGTGATCAGTGAGAAGTATTTAAAACTTCTCTAGCTTATGGATCTTCGGTATATGAGCATCTGGACGTCCCCTTGAACTTGATCCTGTGAAGAACACATCTCCATTATCATCTTCAACCACTTGCTTTAAGCCTGAACTCGACGCAGTACTATTTATTGGTTCAACAACGTCACGCCACAACATCCTGTGTTTTCCAAGCAAATCTCTTAGCAACAAAATTATTAAACTGAGCTGGGAACAACTCAAATTTTTGACCCTATAGATACAGAATAAATGGAGCGTAGTCATTGTAAGCAAATGCAAACTCATCGTATAACATAGACTACTAAATTAAGAATTATATAATGTGCATAAGTCCTGTTTCATCATGAACCCGAACTCTGAATTTGAATAAATGAGCACTAACTTGTATTCAAATTCAACTATTCATTATTGAAGAGTTGTGGATTAATTGAACTAATAAGAAAATTAATACGGCTTACTTGGGAAACACATCAGATATGACACCGCATCTGGCTCATAAATAGCTTGGAATATCCTGGTCAACATAATACTGTTGCACGGGTTGGAAGAGACGGTCAACCTTATTTGTGCATAAGTTGCAAGCATGATGTAACAATCTTATTATATTCAAAAACCAAACCAAAGAAAAATAAAAGCCAATCCAAACAAAAGTACTTGTTCACCAAATAAAAAAACCAAAAAAACATTAAAAGAACAATACTGGAAAAATGAAATAAAAGTCTTTAGCCATAATAGGCGATCTCATCGTTGTCATTGGTAGGCATATTAAAACTTCTCAAGTTTTGGAATCATCAAATCTCTCATATCTAGACAACTTGTAGAACCTGGTGTATCCCCAAATCAGTTCAAAGAATTTTAGATTGAGATCATTTCCAAGAATTTGATGTATCCCCAAATCAATTTCGAAAGTAATATATATATATATATATATAATTATGGTAAGCAAATAATATCAAAATGCATAGACTTGGTTGGGAACAATATATAAATTCAATTGATTATCAAACATTGGGCAAAGTTAATAAAGAGATTCTTGTTTGGATTGGGCCAACTTAAGTCATTAGCAGTAGACTTTCTGGTATTGGGCTGGTGAAAAAATCTCCTAAAATCAACTTAGAACTGATTTGGGACAGGTTAATAAACGTGAGCAGAAATATTGCATCGGTCTAGTGTGTACATCAGTAGAGCTACCCTCAAATTCACGATCGAATAAAACATCAAAAACTATACAACTAATATCACAAACCATAATCCAAATTGCCTCAAGTTGTGTAAAAATACAAAATTGAACTATGGGTTCACATATATATAAAAACTTTAACATACAGAAGTAGTTTTCGTTTATATTTAGAACTAAATGTTAAAAAACTTGAAGCATGAGGCCTAGAACTATGTTTTGCCAATACATCAAATTTGGGTATAATATTTTCAGCCCTAAATTGCAATACATGTTGCGTATCATATTATCAACCCTAAATTCCAATACATGGGTCCGTAAACATACCGTAATTGAAAAAAAAGGGAAAGCTTACCAAAGTCAAACAACGAAAGTCGAAATCAAATCTGTTATTGTTACTTTTGTTGTTGTTCGTTGATCGATTGTGAAGATTTAGGGCATGAAATTTTGATTTGAAAATATATTTAGGAGATGGGATAACTATGCTTGTGAAATAGGGTCGAAGGATGTGGGTTGGGGATAAACAGATTTGTTGTTAGATTATTTTGGAGAACATTCATTGCAGCATAATGTATAATAAGGGAACTTGAATAGGGGGGCTTTTTTTTAACCGACACTTCAAAAGATTAAAGAAATAACGTCATTGCATCTAGAAACTTTGGGTAGGGAAGGACGAAGGCTTGCCACGTTGGAATTTTTTTAAATTTGCCTTACTTTATAAATAAAGGAGATAGTTGATGGTATTTCTTAAAACTATTATGCATTTTTAGTAGATAAACGGTTTCGGTGTTTTGATTAAGAGTTCAGCATTGCCATCTTAATAAGAAATCTATTTTCAGCAAGTAGTATCATTAAAGTTCATTGCTTTAAAACCCTTAAAGTTGTACTATAAGCTGAAAATAAGCAATCCCAAACACTCTCTTGATAAGCCACTTAAAAGTTGTAACTTGTAAATGATAGGCGCAAGGTTTTGTTGGCTTATCAAAAAAGACCTTATACTGCAACTATTATCAAGTACATGAAAGGGCTAACCTGCTCTGCTGCAGTCATCCATAAGAAAGCTTCAATCATAAAACTTCACGCGTAAATCCTCCAGAAACTATATCTCTGAACCAAGGTTTATTAAAGCAAACTTTTAGTTTCAATTATAGGCAGTCAAAACAACACAACTCAAACAATATAAGTAATGGATACGTGAGGTACCTGACACCCAGAGACAAGCAAAAAGAATTCCAATTCTAGATGAGCCATACTATCCCAGAACATGAGTTAACAAAACTTGGTTCATCATGATGGCTTACGTGTTTCAAAGTCAACTAATTCAAAAATTGGTGCTCGTACAGCTCTAGCTATTTCAGCACCCAAATGGTTATCTACATAACGACTGTCATGTATCTACTCTATCTAATTCTAAATACACGAGTAATGACAAAACTGCTCAGAATTACAAAATGTTCAAAGTATTTGAAGACCTACTAAACTGCTACAACAAAATGAGGTCCTGATCTCACAAAATACTTATTCAAAAACTGGTGCTCGTTTCTAGGTAGTTTCTTTTCAAAAAAAGCATCCAACTTTGCACATTTTACACTATAACTAGAACGTTCCCACACCTGGCTGAGACTCAAGAACTAGGCACAATGTTTTAAGCTTACATAAAAATAGTAACTTTTACAACTATAATGGCTGCTCTGATGTATGTTTTAAGATTGACCAAGTGAAAATGAATAAAGACAGTTTAGCAAAGAACTAGTTTCCAAATCAGGTATCTAAAAACTATCATGAATTGCATTGCACACAATTGAGCAAAGAACTGGTTTCCAAATCAAGGTATCTAAAAACTGACACCCTTTGAAGGCCTGGTGTGGCAGCAAGCTAATCCAGTTACACACTCACTTAGTACTTAGATTAACTCCTAATAGATTCAATCTGATGTTTATTATTTGCAACTGGAACCGATCAACAAACGAATTAAAAACACGCATTCTTATTTTAGATGTCTTTGGTGGGAATTTATCTAATACACGCATTCTTAAAAACAAACGAAATAACTAACAATGATAGATACCTTGATTTGGAATTAACGAATTATTAAACCTTTTCGATGTAAATCCTGCTAACTAGTGTGAGATGTTGCAACAATTCAGGCTTATATAAAAAAAAAAACTAAATATGTCCCTCAAATAACATAGTTTATTTGAGATGTTTCACAAAAACTAATGAATACAAAACATTGGAGATAATTCAACCTAAAAATATGCAGGTGTTTCAACCTAAAAAATATGCGGGTGTTTCACTATTTGGGTCAATTCAACCTAAAAATATGCAGAGCTTATATAAAAAAAGAAAAAAGAAAACTGGGTCCATACGGAAACGTTTTGATACAGAATTTTTTTGTCTGCTACAGAAAAATTGCAACTGCAGATGATACATCAAAATTGCAACTACAACCAAATTAAAACACCAAATATTAAAAATTAAACAACATAATAAACACACCTAATTTCCAAGGATACATGCATATAAATAACTATACCATTATTATTAGAGCCCCAAGGATAAAATCCCCCGAATTATTATTATTATTTGAAAATGAGGCTTTAGCGGTTAACGAAAATGAGCGATTTATTCGAAAATACGATGATTTATTATTATTACAATTAATATGAGTTGGTAAGAGTGTGGATGGAACGACATCATTTAAACGAGAAGTGGATGGGAATGATAAAGCTGCTGATGATGAACATCAAATGGCCAAATTAGTTTGACAAAAAAGGATGATGTTAATTAAGTTTGACAAAAAAGGATAGTGTAGAAAAGAGATGATGTTAATTAAGTTTGACAAAACTTTGAAGTTTTGATAAAGAGGAATTTTTATTTTGGGAACCCTCCACTAATTGAGTGAAATTTTGACAACCATAGTTGTCGACTCCTAACTTTTGATTCGATTCGAAAACATGATTTTTTGACTCGTGATTCGAAACATATTCGACTCGTAAGAGTTATGACATTTTTATATACTACAAAATATAGTATAATTTTATATATGTGATGTTTTTTGAAACAAAATATAAATTGATTATCTTAATTCAGTTAAGAATGATTGCATATTCGACAAGTTTGAGTCATAAACATACAGTTTATCTCCAAATTCGAACTAAAAGTATCAAAATACAAATATAACACACAAAGTAATGCAACTATAAATATAATATCTAATATATAACCATAGTATCTAATAATAATTATTATAAGTTTGCGACTCGTATGACTTGGTTCAATTTCACACAGCGACTCGTAAGAGTCTGGACAAAAACGAGTCACCTAACGAGTCGGCTCGTTTTTCGTGTAAATCGACTCGACTCGTAAGAGCCGACTCGTGACTCGTAAGAGATTAACAACTATGTTGACAACTACGAGTATATCTATATCCATGTCAATAATCTTTAATGAAAATTATCCACCCCTCAAAATGGAAAGTGTTACAAGAAAGTTACATGCGAAATTACTAAATTATCCTTAATAAACAACCTATTATGGAAAGGTTTATAAATTACCAAATTTGCTCTTAATGAATTAGTTTACACCCTAAACCGTTATCTTGCTAATTTACAATCTAAGTCTTTTATCTTATAAAATATTTCTATTATCTTAAGATCAAATACATCACTTGACACCAATTGTCGATGTCATCGTTACGCGTCACCAACACCATTATACCGTCGTCGCCGTTAGCGCCGCCGCATTGCACAGGTACCATGCTCGTTATTACTAGTTACTAGTATAGTACATTATTAAGGGAATTCATATCATAATCGTCTATTTATTATTTTATTTTTTTAAAATGTGAATACGCTGTTTTAACGGAGACCGCTCTATATAGCTCACTCGAATTAGAAAAAATTTATTTCAGATCTTTTAATTATGGAAAATGATTGTTGTGCCTATTTTGTGTATCTAAAGATAGACCTAAAACAGAGATAAAGTCTTGTGGCAAGATCAAAGGTAAAGATAATGAAAGAGAATTAATGGGAAAAAAAAGTCATTTAATTTCTCTCTCTATTGTGGTAATTTCGATCGACAACAACAACAATATTTATGAAAATTTTATCTCTCCATTGTGGTGGTTTTGATTGACAACATCTATTGTGGTGGTGGTTAATGGCGCAAAATTTCTCTCTCTATTGTGGAGGTAGATCTTTTGTAAAGATGAAAGATGAAAAAGGTTCCCAAAAAAGGGCGTGAATCAAGTGTCTCGTCCCGTTCAAATGAAATTCTGGAATTGAATTGAAAGGAAGTAATGAACATCTGGAATTTAATTGAGTTGAAAGGAAGTAATTTTTAGAGATAGAATGGTTTGATATAGGTATGGCAACGGGTCGAATCCAAACCCCACAGATCTTTTTGTCTCGTTCGGTTCATGACACACATATTCACACACAAAGTTATCTTTAACTAAATTAATATTATAAAATATATATCTTATTCTTGAATGTGCTAAATTACTATCATGATTAATTCATGTATATTTTTCTTATTTTATTTGAAAAGTTTTGAGGAATTTATATTACTATGATTAATACAGGCACAAATGAAACAAATTAAATCTAATCTTCCCGAGGGTTCTAATGATAAGCCTGGACCAGATGATGTATTTTCTGAAGTCATGGGTAAAGATCGGAACGGTGATGCGGTCATATATGGTTTGGGTGTTCGTTTGATGTTTGGGGGGTAATACCAAGTCGTTCCGCATGTCATAGAGAAAATATCCAATTGAAGGCTCAATGTGAAGAACTTACTAGTACAGTGGTCCAGTTACGAGCCCAAGCAAAGATGAATGAGTCGATGGATGGTTCCAGTGTTCCGCCTTTCACATCACATTGCCCTGTTGCAACCAATGGACCTCCACGTTTATGGGTATGTTTCTTTTTATTAATGTTCTGCCTTTTACATGAATTGATAAATTACAATTGATACGGTAGACATAAACCCCTAGCATGCTAGTGTTATTGGATGAATGTTACAGGATTGTTTTTACCTAGCTAGTAGTTTATGCTTAATAATATGGTTGTGAAAATATTTTGCTTGTCCTAAACTATCTGAGTTCTTTTTTTATGTGTTCTGTACTTGTTTGGCTGTGTCGGGCTGCTGAGAATAGGGACATTTGCAACAATTATAACCGGTTTTAGCAAAAGCGCAGAACATATAGAAGACAATATATATCTCTACTAATCTTAATAAGCCGGAATATTTACAAGCCTTCTACTGTGATACTATTACTAAGAAACTACAGTGATACTGCTATAGTTAGTACTATCTAACAGGCTGTCACGTTCTTATTATGTGATTTCAGATTCAATTTTACGGATACCATATTTTAGAGATTGCACCACAGTATATTGAACATCAGTAAAAAAGTTAATCTATTGTATTGTGCCTTAAATAAGTTATTGTTGGCGAAACCATGATTTTAGGTATCAGGTGCCGAACAGGTTACAAGATGTCAAGATACTAACAAGTATATTAGCTAGACCAGTAAGTCAGTAACTATAAATTGATCCGGGTGAAAATATTAATTCTAAGTGTATGTTTTGTTGTGTAGCTAATTAGTTTTGAAGTTTGAACTATACAGACAGCTATACTATACATAAAAATAGTTATAAAAATATAAAGTTTGATAGACATTGTGAGTCAGTCACGGTCATCCTTGGCCTCCAATTATCGTGTTATCTTAACTTCTTAATCAACGGATTCTACAGTTCAAGTATTTTTACAATATTTTACAATATTGAAGAGACTTTCTTGTGCATGTAGAGTTACAATATTGTGATCGATAGGTACCAAAAAAAAATGTAAATACTAGCCCGTGATGACTTGTGACTGATGATAATAGATTGGTCATTGAACATCATATATACTTGCCATAATCATGATCTTTATTAGTAATGTGACTAATGGCAGTCATGTAATGGAAGTTAAAAGTGGTTATAAAAGGTTCACTTCGGCATAGTGAGCGCATATAGCAGAAAAATAGTTAGCTTTAAGGATATAAGTATAAGATATTAATATAATGATATGGATTATGAATATGATTCATCATGCTTACCGTTATCAATTGATATTGATATATGAATACACAATACAGCCTAGTAGCCTATTCATTAAAAAAATATTCATGAAAACTGAAACCTAGAACACATGCTTAATATCATAAAAACTTACCGTTATTTTTGAAGACTTCATACTGCAGTTGTCGCCTCCTATAAATTGTAAACTGTAAAGCTTAGGTTGTTAGGGTTATCAGGTTAAGCGTAAAGACAGTCATTGCTGGCAATATTTTATCCTAGTCCTTTGGCAATATGACAACTAGGAGGCCCTAATTAGGGGGTAGCATACATTATGGTTGCTTACTGCACTTAATTTGATGCGATTGTTATATTTCAGGTGTAAGAAGTACCCATCGATGGAACTCAGGGGTCTATTTCAGTATTTGGTAAATCAGTTGAAAAAAGGGAGTGGGATTGAGCTTGTTCTTCTGCAGGTACCCTAATATCTAAAGTTATGCTTTAACATCTTCTTTTCTCTTGCTTTCCTTCTCTTAGTTTCTTGGGTTTTGTGTGGACTAATTTTCGTGACACATTATACGATTGATGAGCTATTATCATTGGTGCAGGAACTTATCCAGCAAATGGCTAATGTTCAGTACACTGAGAACATGACTGAAGAGCAGTTAGATGCTATGGCTGGAAGTGAGACTCTACGCTATCAGGCTACCTCTTTTGGAGCAACCCGAAACAATAAGGTACATTTACATCCCAAAATAGCTATTAACTTTGGTTAGATACCAGGTTTATATATCCAAATTTGTAGACATGATTATCTTTTTCTAAACTTTTGTCAATAATTACTTGTATTACCCATGCTGGAATTTATCAGTTAAAAGAGGTAGCTACAGAAACATATGCCTTTTGGATATATATGATGATGATGCTTGTGAAATATTGACGAGAATTTTTCTGCAGGCTTTGATCAAATCCACCAACAGATTACGAGATTCATTGCTTCCAAAAGATGAGCCAAAATTGGCAATTCCACTTTTGCTACTCATTGCTCAGCATCGCTCTGTGTGAGTCTATTTGTGCTATATACATCTTTTATTATTGTTGAAGGTGCCACGAGGGGATGGCAAGTAGACAAGGGACGTTTTAATGCTTGTTCTTTTTAAGTTTAAGACAGCAGATTTTTAGAGTCCCTAGACTTATTTTTTTCATTTGATTTGAATATTATATGATTATTCAGTTGGATACCGGAAGTACATCACACCTTGTGTTAAATATTTTACTTTGATATCCAGGGTTGTGATCGAGGCTGACTCTCCTCACATTAAGATGGTCTGTGAACAACTGGATAGATGTCATGGATCCCTTCTGCAATATGTGGAATTCTTATGTGGTGCCATGACGCCAATAATTTCGTATGCGCAGCTTGTTCCACGTCTTCATGATCTCATACACTTTTACCACCTTGAACCTGAGGTTTCCTTTGCTTTTCTTCTTAAATGTCTAACATTTTCTATATAGATAACAAAAAGATGAATATTTGTATCTATTTTTTTTATGTATCTCTATTAGAACCTTCAGTATGCATTTATTACCCTTCACTTAATGCTTCTTTTTTTATTTTATGTAGGTTGCATTTTTAATTTATCGACCTGTGATGAGACTCTTTAGATGTCAGAGTTCACCTGATGTTCTTTGGCCTTTAGATTGTGATGAATTGATGAGTAGTTCAGCTGCAGAGAAGGACAGTGAATCCATGGATATATCTGGAAAACTTATACTTGATCTTGGTCCTTCCCAGAAACCCATAATGTAACGTTTCTGAATACTATGTGATTTTTATGAACTTACTTTGATCTAGTTTAATTATAATGAGATATATATATATATATATATATTTGCATATTTATATATAGTTTAATTCTTTGATCTTATCTTGCAGGTGGTCAGATCTTCTTGATACAGTTAGAACAGTGTTGCCTTCAAAAGCTTGGAACAGCCTTTCTCCTGATCTATATGCCACATTTTGGGGCCTAACACTCTATGATCTCTATGTACCTAGAAATCGCTACGAGTCTGAAATAGCTAAACAGCACGCCGCTCTTAAAGCTTTGGAAGAACTTTCTGATAATTCTAATTCGGCAATCACTAAACGTAAGAAGGATAAAGAAAGAATACAAGAATCTTTAGATAGACTAACCAGTGAACTCCGAAAACATGAAGCAAATGTTGCGTCTGTCCGTAGACGTCTGACCCGTGAGAAAGATAAATGGTTGAGTTCTTGCCCTGATACATTGAAGATTAACATGGAGTTCCTTCAACGGTGTATATTTCCACGATGTACATTCAGCATGCCAGATGCAGTATATTGTGCGATGTTTGTTCACACTCTTCACTCGCTAGGCACACCTTTCTTCAACACAGTCAACCATATTGATGTTCTGATTTGCAAAACTTTACAACCAATGATATGTTGTTGCACCGAGTATGAGGTGGGTCGGCTTGGCAGATTTCTGTTTGAGACGCTCAAGATGGCCTATTATTGGAAGGTAATTATTGATATTTGGGAAGTTGGGTTTTGTTAGTAGGTAAAATTTAGTTCGGATTAAAATGGGTCAGGTAGGGCCGATCCACAAGCATATTCATATTCATATTCATATTCATATTCATATCCATTTCTTTTTGTTGTTTCCAAAGTCTTCAATGTAAAAAATACGGTTGGTTATAAATGACACTATATATTAATTAAAACTAATGTTACGTTTTTTGGAAAGCGATGTAGGATGGTTCTTTTTTTGGCAGTTAGACTTTGAAGACTACAAAACCTGTTTGACC
>JANDBE010000048.1:16115122-16129935 GCA_024320915.1 Erigeron philadelphicus
ATTTAAATTTTCAAACCTCCCAACCAACCCTCCCAACCATTTTTACTAACGGCCGATAAATTTTTAACTCTCTTAAATTTATTTTTTTTCTTAGTATTAAAACTAAACAATTTTTTAACAGCATACCACTTCATTAATTAAATTAAACAAACCTAAAAAGTTAAAAGCAATTACTATCTTGAAAATAAGAAAAAGATGAGTTGTGCCTTACTATCTTTTTCAACAACACACTCCACACAGAATATATATACTCAGATTATATATATACACCGCACAGCGTCACAGATTTTTCTAAAAAAAATTAATGAGCCAACAGCTCTTTCCCTCCATCCGGCCCCACTTCTAACGGCTCTCCTCTTCTCTCTCCATTTATCACCATAGTACCCTCCCACCAAACCGCCACCCCTACCCGCTGGCACTGACAGTGGTGTAGCCGGCGGTATGGGACCAAACCGCCTCAAGCCGTTTCACCACTCCGCCCCCCTAATATTTTTCAAACATCAATATTTGACATATTTATAAATTAATGACACAAACGTCTGAGCTGGACAGGAACTTAAAGATCGACTTGACCAATGCATAACTCTACATTACAACGATAAGATCCAATGATAAAATCATTTTCGACTCTCTGTTTGCATATTCACACAGCTATTTATTACACAATATTGAATAACTCCGGCCAACTCCACATAAACCTGGAACTTGACTCGGCGTATATTTTGAACCCACCTCAAAATTTTCAGTTCGTCTTTGATCTGAAAGTCAGATTAACCTCAAAATGATAAACCTCCAGTTACTTATAAAAACTTGTGTTTGTTGTGTACCCTAAATTGTGAAACATATTACATGTAAAAAAAATGAAATAAAGTGATTGGAGTTCACAAGGTCACAATTTGGATACTTACAGCATACACTTTAAATGATGAACATATGTTGAATCAAAATTATCCAGGTATATTGCAACAAATTAAGATATTGATAACCTGCAAAATGGCATACCAGTGTGATGCAGTCAAGACCTATTATACACAGGATCCTTTTTGGAGTTTTTTTTCCAAGATTGAAAGAAGAGAGAATATTAATCATTCTCGACCATTGCATCCCTAACCCCAAGCAAATGATTTACAAGACTTTCCGTGTCATTACTACTTTGCCCATAAACTTTTCTCGTTTTCTCTTTCTCCTACCACTTTATACACCAACGTGAGATAAATTCACATGAACTATGCATTTGTATTCGAAATTACTGCCTTTTTGCCAAAGTCTTCATCATTCCCTTCACAATCTTCCCAAACCACATCAAGTTCATTGCACCAAGAACCGATGGAACTACAAATACTAAAAGAAACCCAAATGGATGCATTTGAATCACCTGCAGGTGAGTTTAGAAAATGAAACCATAAACCAGATCAATTTAATGCATGCGTATAATCATAAAAGGTATTCATTTACTGTTTCATTTACATGATGCAACTATGGGTCTAGCATGAGTGGACGAGTGGTAATAATGATCGGTAATGGTGAATAATGAATGTAAAAAAGTGAATATGCGGAATCAGATGGTCATTTATACTTTAATAGCCTTGCAGGTGAATTTATGGAATGTCCATATAATATTTGAACTTGTAATAATTAGATAAACGAGTGTTAGCAAATTCTGATAATTTAAGGAAATAATGTATTAGTATGATCCAAATAAGATGCTTTTATAAAACAAATGAAAGAAACCTTGATGATGGAGTCAAAGAAGGCATAAGTCTTTATTAGCATGCTAGATGGACAACAATCATAAATTTGCCGTCCAACAATTCAAGTGATTCATCGGCCAAATAAACCATATAGCTGCAAGATTCTACCTAGAATTAAGTGAGTCCTTACATTCAAGCAAAACATTTTAATTTTCTTTACCTAAAAAATAAAAAAGTTTGCTGCTAAAAGTACAAAATTGAAAGAATTTCAAGATTATAAACGTATCAAGTATCGTGGAAAGTGGAGTTGTCCAATATTTAAAGACTTGAAAGGATGCAAATGCGCTACTAAAATTTTAAGCTGTAAAATTTTAACGGCTGATCCAGAAGCCGTCATAACTCGATGTGATGTTAATAACATGTTGAAATAGTACAGCTTGCTTTTGTTTTTTAACTAAAGGTACAACAACTCTCCTTGCATTAAGAAACTATGAGATTTAGAAAACATTATCTAAGTTTTTCATCTTAAAGGTATTTATTAGGAGCAGTTTATGACAGAGATCATAAAGTGTTATTATACATTCATATTCATATATTAACATATAATGTTATTTCTTCTGAGGTTTGCCTTCAATTGTTGGTTCTTTATCGAACTTGATTGGCTGTTGCTTGATTTAATTAATTGTCATTCAAGATGTGAGTCTTGGTCAATAAATATAGTTTTATTTCAGGTTAAGTTTTGTCTTAACTTGAAATAACTATCTTCTTTGTTTTCTTTTTCGTATAGGTATCATGGTTTCTCATACTAGGTTAAAAACCGGATAGATTGGTTGTTTATTAAACAAAGCTAATTATTTATAACTAGTTTTGTTCTTAAACTACATTTTCTTAAGCTACAAAAAAACAAATGTTCCACTGACCTGCATAGAAACACAAGGTTCTAAAGGTTTCGACACATATACAGCCTTTAATAAATATCTATTACACCCCTTCTCACCAACTAGGGTTTAAATGGTTATAATAAGCTCTTGGCTATTAAACTAAGCTACACCAAACACTCTTTGAACTTAAACCATTTGATTAGAAGAACCAATGTAGATAAATTTTAATTTGGAGATGCCATAATGAAAGTTTGTAGCACTTCATAGTGAAATTTGTGGAAGAACATCAAGTTTTTACATATGATGAATGAAAAAGATGGAGGGGCCACAACCCCCCGGGTCTTTAAAATCTTCTGTTGTTGTCCCTGACACCAAACACCCACTCCGGATGCTCATTACTACTATTTCCTATATCCAAAGTTCCCACCCATATACCCTTTTTTTAATCCAAAGATCATGTAAACATCTACTTAGATTATATAATTTCAGAAAAGCTGACGGGATGTGAAAATATATTCACCAAATTAATGCATGAAAATATATACGAGTGAAGTAGAAGCATACCATGTGGTAGTGTAAATACACATGGTAAAACATGTAGGCAAACAGCAAAATTCTAGCCACCTGTATCATATATAAAAAATAAATAAGCACTTCCAATGAATGTCCAAGAAAGGTCATTTGTGTTTGCTAAGATAAGTACATTGTATACCTAATATTAGTTCATACTGTTTCATTTCAAACATAATATGAAAAGAGTACAACTTTTATGCAATAAACTATTCACTGGACTTACCATCCACGCAAAAAATATCACCACGCCATTAATAAGATATGCATTCGACTTTTTTAGACCAGCTGTATCCAGGTACCTACACCATTGAGATTATCGACTAATTTGCAAGGATATATTAATAGAAAGCAACATGCAGCGTTGTAAAATTCGGCTGTATTGGCCGAGACATCGAATTCCATCTTGGGATCGGGCAGTCAAGGAGACGGGATGGCTGGATCGGGTCATATATCGGGTCAACGCTGTACAATGTTCGAGAAATCGTTGAATTGGGTCAAATATCGGAATATCGGTCAAATCTCGGCTTCCATCGGGTCAAAGTCAACAAATTTTTATATTTTTTCACAAGCTACTAGCCTTTATATTTATATTTGTCAATTTTTTTAAATAAACTATACAAAAGGTCAAAATTTATGATATTTCTAAATTTTTATTACATATATTTCCATAAATTATTATTACTATTCACTATTCACCCAATCCGATATCTCCCCAATATCTCCCCGATTTTTCAAAATCTCCCGTCTCCCCACCTCCCCAATCAGATCCAATCCACGAGTGTTACAACCTTAGCAGCATGTGCCCATACATACCATCTCAAGTTGATCTCTGGTGTTGTCAATTCCGATATAAGTACCATAAATGTGTAAAGCTGTCCTTCCCCAGTAAACATGGAATATCCTACTGCAATTGCTGATAGCGTGTGATGAACAACCTGAAATGAAGGAGTGTCAATCATAAATCGCTAACATAAATTAAACTTTAGCAACCCACCAACATGACCCTAAGAAAAAGACAGCAAAAGTCTAAGGGCAAACAGTCACTATAGCGAAGGAAAGATCAGAACTTTTTTTCAAGAAATGCACTATGATTTCCCGTTTTCCTAGGCTACAAAACACTACATATAAATATATAATTTTCATGGTATGATCCATACACGTGCTTACACATAGATTCATCCCACAACCAATATACAAATGGATTTTCCCTATGCAAACGTAACGGCCTATTTAAATGTTTATCTAAATTCTAATTCGTCTAATCTGATTCTTAGAGCAGAAGTTAATTGATGCAATCCGTGTATCATAGTTACCAGATAAAACAAGTTGCATAAATTTCGAAATGGTTTGAGCACATAGTTGCAGTTGCTGCCGCCATGAGGTATTTCACTAGCAGAAATTTGCTATATGTTTAAAATATGATTTAACCACTAAATTAATCTGTTACTTGTTTTTGTAGTCACAAGTATTGCCCGGTCAGAGCCAAAAAGAGCAACTTTAAGATATAATAGGCTGGCTTGATTTATTTGAAAAGATGATTTTCTTCAAACTATATTTAAGAATTGATATTAAAGAGAACTAGCAGGTTACTCGTGCATAGCGATGGAGACAACAACAGTTTGTTACGGCGTTCAAACCTTTGTGTCTATAGAAATGTGTGTACGGATGCGGATGGTGTTCTTTGAAAGATGGGGGGAGATAAGGGGTAGGGAATAGAAGTAAACATGGAAAGATTAAAGGAGAAATATTTGCAAATAATATATAACTGTAAGTAGTTTTATTAATAAAATTAGTGGTCTAGATAATCTTTAAAAAATGAATGATTGAAATCAATTCTTGACTTAAATTTCAAGATTTCTTAAAGTTAGTGAAAGGCATGTGAATATGCTTTATAATATAGTATAGTTATAGATAAACAGATATATCTTTACGGATAGTGATAAGACAAGTAAAACGACTATTATTAAACAGATTTGACACAAAATGTTTCATCACAATTGAGTTAAAATATATTTAGGTACATATTAGATATTTGTTTATATGGACACGCTGAAAGCATTTTAGTCTAGTAAACGAATAAAGAAAAAATCATTAAACGTTATTAAATCATCACATCCTTGATGAGGAACTTACGTATTCTAAGCCACCTAATGCAGGATATAGCCAAAAAATCATTCCAAGGTCTGACAAGAAGTAGCCAACAGAAACCTGCAAAGCATAACGTACTAAAAACATTATGAGGCAGCCCAAAAACTTGCAAAAAAAACCAGTATAAGAACTTATATCAGCAATGAACAGTCAAATTGGCAAAAACATAATGTCTTAACAGTTTACATAAAGACGTGGAATTTAAGAACCATTTGGTTAAAAAGGCTAGGTAAAGTAGATTAAAAAATGGGTCAAGTGAGCTATGATTTCTCCAGTAAATTAAAAAGGCTAGGTGAAAAAGATCCTAGTTATAAAGGTCGATCAAAGTGTATTTTATATATGCTCGGGCCTAATACAATGGGTCTGACATAACAAGCCACACGAGGATACACTTTTTCTTTTCAGCAATAACATGATAAGAGCATTGCTTTAGATCCGAGAAAAGGCTTTTTTTTTTTTAGTTTTGGCCTTTCATAGCAAGTGGACAAAATGAAACAAAAATGTTGACACAGCATGGCTCATCCCATATCTGATCTGACTAACACACCAGTATCACCTGCTACCTGGCCACCCATTCTGTTACCTCTAACTTGAGATACTGTAACTTGTACCTAAAAGCTTCTATATAACTAACACATATACACAGACTGTTTCTGACTCTGCAACAATGGTAGTTGCTAAATTAATTCAAAAAGATAATTAAACTTACCCCCAATGCAAAGGTCGAGAGTGGTGAGCTCCGAAAAGTAACAGGACCAGCAGTAGACTGATCAGAATAAAGATCTGACCAGAACACAAAGTACAAAGACATTGTCGTAATGAAAATGGCATGAACAGAGGACATACCCCTGAACATAAAGTAGATCAAACATAAGAAGAATAGCCCTAAAACTAGAGAGAAAATGAACAGAATGGACGGTAAAACATATCAGAGTAGCAAGGTTTCCATTTACCGGTTGTTCCATTCAATCCGCTGAATTTTTGTAAGGCCGGCATAGGTTCTGAAGTAGAAAGTGCTAATTAACTGTGTAAGATCATAAACCTGAAAAATTTATCTGAAGGATTAGACAAGACCACATGACACTGACTTGATGGAGAAACATATAGAGATTCCACTCATATTTTCTGATGCATAAAAGAAAAACTAGGGAATATTTGGATAATCATTTTGAAATTGATTATTGCTGGAATAAATGTTCATGGGTTGGCTAAAAGTTTGACACTGGTACATCATGATTCAAGATAACATGAATAATATGAAGTCAATTATCCTGTTTAGTCACACGCAAGGGCCAATCGATAATCGATTAATACAATTCCGTCGAGAGACTAATTGGATAGAAATTTGTTGAATGGTCTAAATATTTATCCACCTGAGTTCGAGTCCCACTCCCACATTTGTGGAGGTGGGTTAATAGGGGGGTTTCGAGAGTTATGAGTTCCATCCCAAGCATTCGTGTAGTTTAGGATGAGTAATAGAAAAGTATGACGTTAAAAAAAAAAAAGGGTTCAGCAAGTATTTAACTTAATATATCGTCTACTATTATTTTTGTATATGTAAGAAAGTGTATTGATTTATATGTTTGCGTAGATAATACTTATAATACAACTTGTGAATACATAAATAAATTGACATTTTGTGTATTATGCCATATAATTTCGATATAGGTGGAAATAAAAGATTAAAAATCAGTTAAGGTCATTTAGTGCTTTTACATGCATATATATATATATAGAATTCCCTTATTTCGAGAACCCTTATCTTCTCAATGACTATGGTAACTCCTAAATTATGTATTGGATCACATATTTTTTAAAAGTTCGTTCACATGTGAAACGTTCTAAAAATGTATGTTGTAGAAGAATTTTTTTTTTAAATCTTCAATGATAGCTTTAGGTGAGCTTGTGAATGAATTTGTTCACATTTCCGTTCACATGTGAACAAACGGCTATCTATAACGTTTTAACAAAAAATTTCTACAACATACAACTTTAATACGTTTCACATGTGAACAAACGGCTATATATATATATATGACCCTTCCCAGAAAATAACTAACCATGCATTAGCTTATACACATCCCACATACACTTAACCTACATACTCAAACAATAACTCTCACTCCCTTTGGCCTTCTCTCTCTCCCTCTCTCTCTTATGTTTTTTTAAAAGGAAACCCTCCCCAAAGATCTACCATAATCTCATCTCTCTTGCACATCCTAGTTAATAATCACAATCAAAGATTTATTAAAGTAGCTCAAATCACGAGCCTTGTGGTGTTGTTGTTTTAAGCAAGAAAGAAGTTCTAACTTAACTTTCATTTCATCATCTTCAGGATAAATCTTCAAGGGTATGTTTTGTCGTGTTCATTCTCTTGATACTATTGTTTGTACAAAATAACCCTTGTGATAAGTTCGATTAGTAGAGACTATAATTGGTCACACTTATTGTTTCCATGCTTCCATTGCGCATTTAGGTATGAAACTCCAACCATTATGTGATACTAAATACTCGGGAATCATATAATCATCATTTGTAATAAATTAATGGAATAATCATATGTTTCGAATGTTTGACAAATTATGATTCATATGAAAAACTAATATTATGTAGTCGATTTCGGTGGTATTTTGGTGGTATACCAACGGTATTTAAGATTTCCATCCTCCACTGGTGTACAGGTCCATATTTCCGTCCAAATTTCGGTACCGACATTTTCCGTGAACCGAAACCGGCCAAATTTTAAACCAAATTTCGGTGGTATACCAGTTTTTCAGATTCTTTTAATTTTATTTGTCCAAACTTAAAAACAACATAAGAAATAGTAATTATAACAATAATCTATCAAAAACTGACATTTTAAAGCTTGACTTTTGATATTTAGATCAAGTATTGGGTATTTATTATTATATATTTACAGATATTGCATAATAGTAAAATACCAAAATCCCACCGAAATTTTGAATATTTCAAATTTCAATCTTTGACCGAAACACCGAAATTCCGGTCTAACTACTTAACTAATGCCTGCATAATTCGATTTTTTTAAGTTGTTGTGAAACAAGTCATCATTAATCACATAATCAAGGGCAAAACATGTTTAGCCAAAATTTAAAAACTAATAATTGCAACCACAAGTTGTAACAATGAGATAGTCAATTTCATAATGCAAATGGAAACACCCCCTAAGAATTGTGTCATGATGCCTACTCGTGCAAGAACATTTGTGCGTAATCTTTATCATATTATTGTACATGTCAAGTAAAATGAAGAGAATTAATAGAAAGAGCGATTAGACATACCATTTTGGAAGCAAAAACGCCACCAAGAACAGACGTATAAGGCATAAAAGCATCTGCCAAAAGGTAAGTTTTAACCAGCACCTGAGCCTGGTTCTGATAGGACTTGAACGCCAAGGCGGTCTTCTTAGAAACAGCCATCCTAATTGTTAAAAAGGTCAAATATTGGTTTACTTACAGCAACAAGATAGATCTTGTCTCCATCACGTGCCTACGCCTTGTATCCTGGACATATTCCCATTTGATATGTTTAAACAGTCATTGATATATGAAAATAAAATCCAATTATCAATAGCCATAGTGCATACTAGAATAAGCCACATAAAACAGAAACTGTTGAAAATAATTAATAATACATAGTACTGAGCTTGTTAAAGAAAATAAAAAGAGTATAAGATGTACAACAAAAATAGTGCATACTTTGATTAAAAAACAAAAAAGTCATGACCCGGGTATACAAAAATCGTAGTTCAATAAGTAATTTATTCAAAACTTCCTCTGATTTGGTCAAAAGTAATAAATACTACGAAAAATCTTGTAAGAAGTATTATGTGGAATGTGGATGCAGCAAACAATATGCATTTGCATTATGGATCTAGTCTAGTACATAAGGGGATATGATAACAGCATATAATTTAGGTGCATTTGTATACTTATCAGCTTTAAAAACACATCATCAAACTACCGAATATCGAAAAACAAGTCAATATATAAGCAATTCCTTCACTATAATAGATTAATCCCAAGATCCCTAATCCACACACACACACATACACACACAAAATGATCTAATCTCCAAAAAAAAAGGTGTGCATCAAACATAGTCAAAATGACATTTTGTGCAAAATATATACATACATACATACATAAATGCATACATATAACTCAAAAATATCAAATGGGTATTGAAAAATAGTACCTTAAATGGATGAACAAACCCAGATGGTATTTAAAAAAATGTGATAGAATACAGTAAATTTGTGGGGGAGATAAGACTTAAACGGCGATCGGAGGGGAGTTTTTATGTGGCGTGGAAAAGAAGACAGGCAGACAGACAGAGAGACAGGGTTGTAACTGGTAAGGTTGTATAATAGTCTCGATCAAGATTCTTCCCTTTCCTTTTCTTTGTGGGATTTTATATTTATATCTATATAAAATAATAAATGGAAATATATAGCCAAAGCCAGCGGGTGGCATATATAACATCACAGATGAGATGTTGAATACTGTATCTATCTCGATATGTTTATGTTTATATTCTTTCATACGAGTTTTTGTTTGTACTGTACAAGTTAAACAAGCATTAATTCATTAACCATACAAACAGCATTTTCTTCAATAAAGTTTGGTGGTAGTAGCCCACTCTTTGGCATTTCTACTATGTTTAAATTAATAATCTTAGATTATCTTTGTAAGATTTCAACCATGTTTTTTTTACTTGACTTCGACCATGTTTTTTTAATTTAGATTATAGCGCCGTATGTACACGGGCACACGACAAATCTTTTTAGGAATTAATAAAGTATAAAATTCATAACTCTAACTTAAATAACGAATAGTCAAGAACGAATTTGAATGAATTCATGTAGTCAGACTGTTATAAATATGTTAAAACTTTACCGTGGAATCCATGTTCTGACAAAGGAAAACACCTCAAAACATATTTTAACATCTATTATAATTTTTTGTTATTTCTAACTAACCACTAGTACCCTCATATCAATAACAAGGCTTGTAACAAAGTTGAAGCTCCACAAAGCATTAGAATTCAGTTTTTCTCAACAGTTGTCACCCTAGTACTCGTCCGAGACGATATGCAGTGTTTACAATCAATATATAGCACGAAGAATAGTAGGGCAATGTTATATTAAGACTGACGAAGCTAAGCCTGGAATGTTGATTTTTAAAAAATAGTCGGAAAACAAAAGGCTAGTGACTATAAAAAAAGATTGGCACCCTTTGGACGAGGAAGAAGAAATCGTGACAACCGATAACATGTGACAACCGATAACATGTGTTTCATGAGTCTAACTTACAATCAAAATGTGTCTCTTGAAAGTTTTCAAGTCTCTACCAACAAATGGGTTTGATGTCATAATCAAAAAGGTAAAATCTAACCTTTTCACAGAAAATGATGATGATAAAGAACAAACGTTGGATTCAATCATTTTAGAACTTGAATTTGTATAAGCACAATGTGTTGACTTGACCCATCGACTTGAATCCGCTACCTTCGATCTCACTAGATGCAAAGCGGAAGTCGATAAACTTCTAAATAATACATCTCACCTTTGCCACACTTGGGTCACACAATGATCATGTTTTGAGAGAAAATGACATTTTAAAAGTTCAACTCGCCAACCTTAAGAAAGTTTTTAAGTCATAGTTTAATTCAGCAACCAAGTTTATCCGCGAGCAAACTTCTGAGCAGACTAAACTCATACTATCTTGGTGAAGATCTCAGGAGAATTGTCGAGCATTCAAAACAAGTGAACATTAATCCAGTCGAACCACCTCCACCCACATAATAATGAGAAAGATGTTGAGATTAATCAAGAGCATCAAGTGATGGGGATATCCTATCATTGGGATGAGGACTAAAGATGGAAGAGTTCAAACCCAAAGTACTGACTAAGAATCTTGGTATGGCAACTTTGATTAATACAAAATTCTCACTCCACCATTATTGACCAAATCTGACTCACCCTTTAAGTCACTAATATAGATGCACCCTTTGAATAAAAGTTAAGTTTGGCGACATCAAAGAGCAAAAGGTCGTTCACCATAATTGGTCTCTAACATTGCTCAAAGACCCCCGCCCACATTGATCACAACAATGATCCACTATTCACTCACAATAGCAATCCGCCATTCGCTTACCACAACTATCATTCACTACGCTCTCAACATCGTGACAACGATCTACCAACCCACGGTGTTATCATTAACGTGGATCACAAGCAGTGTTTAAATACACCCATCCTCTGCATCACATCCCCACTCCATCCGTTAATAATTGAAGTCTAGCCAGGAACACTAGTCTACGACCATTACATGATGCCATCCATTATATATCCACACAACTTAGTCTTGATTTAACGAGTTCAAGAATTCATGATCCGTTCACTAACTACATCAAACTATACATACTATGTTCCGTATGTAAAAGAAGTATTCATATACGAAAGAGAAGTCTAGGTATTTGACCACTAAGAAGATGCATCGTGCCTCCATCATGGAGAGATGGCCTTAAACTTTTTAGTGTAATAGGGTATGGAAGCCCATGTTTCATATCGTATTACATGGAAGTATGTATGAGATATCTCATGGAAGTATGTACGACATATATGTATGTATGTATGTATGTATGTATGTATGTATGTATGAGGGGACAATCAAATGAGAACAGTTTTAAAATGAGAACACGATGAGAACACTTAAAATCTACATTTTGATGCATTAAAAGTTTATAGAACTAACAGAGTGTATAACTAATTATCATTATTTAAGTGTTTAACAACACATTGGTATGTCAAAATCAAGAAAATCATGTTTTTTCTTTTGTGCATCCATCTTGGATGCATGTTTATAAAAAAGATGCATCCAACAAAAAAACATGATTTTTTCGATTTTGACGGATCAACGTGTTGTTAAACATTTAAATAATGATTATTAGTTATGCACTATGTTAGTTTTATGGACTTTTAATGCATCAAAATGATGTTTTTAAGTGTTCTCACCGTTCTTATTTTAAAAGTGTTCTTACCGGAGTGTTACCCTATATATGCATATATATAACAATTTAACTAAACCAAGAGTTGGCCATTACCTGCCACTTCCTAGGTTGATTTACCTTGACACTATCGTTGTTGGGGGTTACGTGTGTACCAATTCGGTACATGGGATCAAGTGGTTCCCATCAATCTATCATTTTTTTTATAACAATTTAACTATGTAGCATTTTTAACAATCAATGATTATTTGATGGTCCAGAGATTTGGAAATGGTCCGGATGATGAATTGCCACTTGAAGCAAATGGTGATTATACTAGAGATATTGGCTACCTAAACTTTGCTGAGTATTCTACCACCTCTAATAGTGGAAATCTTTTGAACAACATTTGGTATCAACCGGAGGAAATTTTCCCGGTCGATGGAGTACCGGAAGAGAGACAACATGCCTTTTGGGTTCCCGTTGATCCTACTTATTTCAATCTAGCCAAAACTCTAGAGGTATACCTTTTTGATAAATTTGAACATTTATTTTAACCCATAATTAGTTAAAAGAACCAAAATTATGACCACTCACAACAAGTTCACAAAATTTAGCATATAATACTTTATAGTCTTTTAAGTTTTAACCATATTTATAAAAGAGGTAATAATTTTTTACTGCTAGCACGGTATCCGCGTTATGCGGCGGTTTTCAGGGCGGCGACAGTGTGGTGGTGGGGGCGACTTTTGGTGGTAAAGACGGCGTCAAGTGGTATAAATAGTTGATGTAAAAGTAATTGATGTATAGAGTTAATTGAGATGTTTTATAAAAATAAGGACTAACAGTGTACTATATCATCATTAAGGGTATTTTAGACATTTGTTAATTTATTAACGATAAAATGGTAATTTCGCGTGTCCTAAAAATGTAAACTTTTCGATATTAAGTGAAGTATCAACTTAATTAACACTTGTGTACCAACATGGATGAACCAAATAGTCATTGGAACTACAAGGGTGCCTCAATGCGACAACATGTTTATCTATACCGCCAAAGGTCACGACCGTTGAACGAGGAACGAGTGCGAGTATTTACCTGGACAACGCCGCCTACCGAAACTTCATTTACAACAAATTCAACATCAGCCCCGTGGAGATGGAAAGTGCCGCGGTGGCTCTCATCTCGTACCAACAAAGAGTACCATTCATTGTAATCAGGGCACTTTCTGATCTTGCCGGCGGTGGTGAACACTCTAACGAGGCTGATACGTTCATTGACCTTGCTGCTAATAATTCCGTCAAAGTTGCTGTGGAGTTTATCAAATTGATCCCATCTCCTAAGAAGATTTCCTCCATCCTCAACGTTTAGCAGCTTTGAATTTGTATCATCATGTAATTTGTAATAAGCTACACCATTTGCACATGGTGTAGGTAGTCTTTTAAAGTTCTAAATAAGCCCCAATTTAACTTGAATAGCTAGGTTTTATCAGTTTCTGGCTGCTTGAAATTAACCGTTTATACACGACTCTTGGATAGCACTGTTTCATCCGTCCTAAAATAGGTGTCTACTTTGGAAACACACAAAACATAATTTTTACACAAACTTCTAGAATTCAGTTATTTGAAAAGCTGTATCAAGGGTAATATGGTAAAGTTAAGATTGCGATGAACCCGACAACATATTAGGAAGTAGAAAAAGTTAAGCAGATTCAAGAAACCAAGTAGCCAGTAGTAGTGATCAATGTGACCCTAATTGATATCACTTGATAGCCAGCTTACTTGACCTCCTTGACTCGTGACCGAGTTCACAACATTTATTAAAAGGCTACCAACTAGGCCTGAAATCGCATTGCCCACGATAAACACAGCCATGGCAATACTCGACATAGTTTTAGGGAGCTCAGAATAATAAATTTCTATTTGCCCAATTGCATTAAACGCCTCCGCTAAACCATATAATGCATATTGTGGTACCAACCACATTGCAGACATGTCAACTGTTGAATTTGGGTTGTAGATAGACCTTGCCATGTGGCGCCTTATTGTTTCCACAATTGCAGAAACTATCATTGCCACGATTGTGACTAATAGCCCGATTCCCATTCGGGTTTGGGGGTGGAGGCCACGAGGTTCATTTTTATACTTTTCTAAAATTGGGACCAAGATGCGATTGTAAAAGGCTATCCATATAGCAACTGTCAAGACAATGAATAAGCTAAAGGATGCAGCTGGGATCTCAAACCTTGAAATGATATGACGGTTCATTGTCTTCGCTTGGAGCGTCGGGAAGCTCTGTGAAATTGACGTGCATAGTAAGATACAAGAAGACCACACGGGTAATATCCTAATTAGCGATTTGAGTGATTCAACCTTTTCGACTGTGGACATACTCCATGGGTCCAAGTTCGAAGAATCCACATGTGTATCATTAACAACACACGCTTTGTTGAGAAACCTGAACAGCGATATAAATTATGTTAGACGACAACGGCGAAAATGCATAATAT
>JANDBE010000048.1:16294815-16307548 GCA_024320915.1 Erigeron philadelphicus
ACACTAGCCTGGCTGGGGGATTAGTGGGTATCAAATGATACATGGGATCAGGGGGTTTCCATCCAATTACCCTTTTTTTTTTTATATTCATGTATTGGCACCTGAATTTGTAATGGTTTTTTTGAGGTCTCTTATAAGAAAACAGTTAATATTTGTTATCCCCGACTAAGGGATGGGTAATCCCCGACCAATAGCCGGGTATAATTAAATTAGTTTGTTGGTTATCTTTTGGAAGATACATAATTTCTTGTTTAACCAAACTGAAGTATTTATCATATATTATATGTTTAAGATAAGTTTCATGGAAAATTTAAAGATGTCTTAGAAAACAATTTGTTGCATTTAATAGGTAATTAAGCTCTTTTGGTTGTTGAATTTGAAATAGATAGTGTAACCAAAGTTTTTCCATATTATATAAAACTTTCATGTATCCATTCAATGCGGCGGAACCGAACATTTTGTGGTAAGGAATAAATGGAGGCGGTCAAGACTCGTTCATTCTCTTAGGTTTAAATTATTTATGGTTGTGTGAGCATTTTGGGTCATAAGTATCAATACTTAGGTAAAATGAATGCTTCTGATTAAATATATCGAAAGATGAGTGGTTGAGATCAAAAGTTTTGGGTTATTTGAAAAATCAGTGGTTATGATGGATTAAGGAATGAATATCATATTAATCAAAGAACTTTTGGAGTGTAGTGTTTTATATGTAATCATGGTGTATAAATATAGATCTATATGCCTCATTGGTTGATATGCTTGTTCAATGTTTCTTCGCTCGCGATTTCATTTTATTTACATGCTTAATACAAGTAACATAGGCATCATTGAATTATCTTTTTGATTCTAATGTTTTTATCTATTTTCAATTGTCATTGTCTTTGAATCAGTCTTTGGACTGGAATGACGAACCAACACAAGAACAAGGGGGAACCGAATCACCTTCATCAGTAACTGATGGTGCCACCGTCTCTAATTTAGAAAAGAAAGAGGATAATTCTGGATGTGTGACCGAAGAAAATGAATGGGATAGGCTTCTAAGAGTGAGGTCAGTGTTATTATCCGCACTTCTTTGTTTCTGGTTCCTTTTCTATTATGCTGTCCACAGATTGTGTATTATCACTTCACTGTCTTTAGTTGATTCTCTTTATTGATCCTCTCAAAGCTGATTAACTCAGGAAATTGGTGGACCAGATATCTCGGACATTTGGTTCCTATGTCGCTTAATTGGGTTTCTTAAACATTTTGATTCGCATTAATCGCCACAGGCTGAAATATCCTAAAGTATCAAATTAAGAAGATACCCCCAAAAAGAAGAGTAAAACATGTTCAAGTATAGGTTCTGAACCAGTGAACCTTCCTGGGCATTTATGTAACTCTATTTTTTATATGCTTGTGGTTACATATATGTGAAAGGGATATTACCTATAGATGTAACTAACTATGACAAAATGTCTATATAATGTAAATATCTCGTAAAATGTCTATGTAATGTACTGAACTTTCAAATCCTAGTTATTGGATGTACCCGTATAATCTGTCACCGGTAAGTTTTTGATTGGTCAGTTACATCTAATAATCGGGATTTGAAAGTTCATTACATGACATAGACATTTTACAAGATCTTTGCATAACACAGACATTTTGTCAGTCAATAGACTCTTGCGCCGCATATTTTGGTCCATGCGGCGCATTTTCGAAAGTTTGAAATGTACCTACTGTGGAAAAAAATGCGGCGCATGTTTTTTTACATGCGGCGCATATTTCATGTCTGATGAAAAATGCGGCGCATGTATATATATACTTAATGCTCTTTTAACTATATTTTTTATACTGCATTCATATAAGTATATTCTTTTATATGCTTGTGGTTACACATATACGTGAACACAGAATTACATAAGTTTGATATGTCAGATAAAATTCTGCCGTGATATACCTAATGCTCTTGTAAGGTTTGTGCTTTGATGAAATTCTGATTCAAATTGGGTTATGACTGCTATAATTTTCATATACCAAAATCTGGTTGTAATTAGTGTTTCTTGTATGTCATTGTAGATGGGAGAAGTACCAAAGTGAAGAGGAAGCAGCTCTTGGTCGAGGAAAAAGGGTTAGAAAAGCTGTAACATATAGAGAAGCATATGCTCCACAACCTATCGGTAATTTGAATCAGGTAACTATAGGATTAAAATATTACCTTTTGTATGCGGGTTGGTTTTTGCTCAAATTTTCCAATTACACTTGAACATTTAAGACACCAGATATTGAAGAAGAGACTAGAAAAATGACCTCCTAATAGCGTTGGTAGATATGAGCACATACTATCAAATGAAGGATTGTTTGGGTTTGAGTTTTGAAACCTACTATTTCTTTTGAAGTCACTATAATCCCTTTTTAGTGTAAGGGAACAGATTTTGGTGTTGATTAATTATACTTTATGGGTCTAATACCATGCTAGATGGTAAAATATTGACTATTCAAGGGTATTTCTACTTTACTAGCGTTATAGATATGAGCACATATAATAGATGCTTTCACTCCCATTTTACCTGACTTTTCTCTTTATTTCCGCAGAAATGTTGTCTTTGGTCATTTTATTTGTTTCTAAAATAATCAGAATTTCAAATTCTTGATTTTCTAATTATTATAACATGTTATGTTGATTGTTTGATTCTGAATATCCAATATCAAATGATTAGCTTCAATGGAATGACCCCCTAATAGGATCGGTAGATATGAGCACATGTTATTAATAGAAGGATTGTTTGGGTTTCTCTTGAAGTCACTATAATCCCTTTTTAGTGTAAGGGAACAGATTTTGGTTTTGATTAATAATAATATATGGGTCTAATACCATTCTAGATGGAAATGGAAAAAAAACCCCGACTATTCAAGGGTATTACTAGCATTATTAGATATGAGCACATATAATCTATTGAGATGCTTTCACTCCCATTATATCCGACTTTTCTCTCTTTTTCTCATAAATGTCGTCGTTGGTCATTTTATTTGTTCATTAAATAATCAGAATTTTCAGAAACTTGATTATCTAATTATTTTAACCTGCTATTCTACAGTTGATTATTTGATTCTGAATATTCAATATCAAATGATTAGCTTCAAAGCAGCTATCTACATACCAGCAAGATTTTTGGGCATATAAGGTTTGGAGTATAGTACAATAAAATCTCCCCGTGTTTATCATGAAATTAATCCACCTTTGATTCATACTTACACCGTTTGCTGACACTTTTGTTCCCCTCTGTTGTACTTAACAGAGCAGCCGTTAAATATTGAGTGGGTATTTTACTTTCTTAAAACTCGTTTGTTTTATATCCATCAAGCTCGTAATTAATTTCAGTTTTGGTTCCTGGATAAAAGAAAGTATCTTTTGTATATATTTATAAATCGTTTACATTTTATGACTTTTATACCAATTCTACTATACATTAATGGTGTGTTAGTTTCAAGTTTTTTATATATTATTTATATACATTAGATAAAAACAATGGAAAATTATGGATATAAATTTAGAAACCATAGAAGGAATAATTAACTTCCTCGATCTCGGTAACAATTAGCAGTCTGTATTTTTATTTTTACTTTTATCTCCACTGCTGTATCCTTCTACATCCATGGCCATCACCTTTGACTCCCTCCTGTATAGCGGTTTGCTCGATTCATTTGCAGAACCCTAAAAAAAACTTGAAAAAATCATGACGTGTAAGTTTTTTGTGTAAAATGCAAATTGATGTGCCTACTCGTATGTACGTGCATTTAATTGTGTAGATCGTCCTCCATTTTCGGAAATGAATGGATTGCCGGAGATGTAAGGATAGTCAATAGACTCTTGTTTGGTTATGGTGGCCAAATAATACCTGTGTGTTTAACTGCTTGGTTTCAGTTCCATTTGAATTTGGTGGTGGTTATGGTGCTCTTGGGTAAAAATTTGGTGCTGACAATGGCGGTGGATACTGGATGGTGATAACGGTAGTGGTTAAATGTCTTGTTTTATTGAACCATTTCAAATAAATATGTCTAAATGTTGTAAAAAAAGATATAAAGAAAAATAAAATATTTTTTCTATGTGGGGAATGCAGTAGAAAGTAATTACAAACTTCAGGGACCAAAAGCGTGAATATGAGTTCAAGGACCAAAAGCGTAGTTACAAACTTAATGGTTAGTTTAGTATGACACAACACGGGCCAATAGTAAAGCAAGCAGCACAAGTAGTGACCATTATCTTCATCTTTACTTCTTTAGTGAACCACAAAGGCCATATTTAAATTTAATCAAACATCTATGTGAAATTTCAGTACCTCATTATACCATGCTTTAGAACTTTTAGTTGCATGGTCATATTTATTTCCATATATGTACAAGTGCTAGAAATGAGACAGTTGTATTGTTAGGTAATCAAAAAAGGTAATTATCTAGGGTGGTTTAGGGCTGGGTTGGGGTGACCCACAAACACTTTCGTGATCTGTTTGTGTCAAATATGATTACAAAAATGACATTATTATTTGGTATTTTTTGATGCACTTTTTATATATAGATGAAAGGACTTCAAAGGTTTTATGCATTTTTGATACGATTTGGGCGACTGTCAACCAGTTTCAGTCATGGCAAGTTTTTTGTTATTTTACCCACTTTGACCCCTTAGAGAAAAAGAGAAGCTCAAATCAGCCCATTATCAGTCAAAGTTATCGCTAGCACATAATGGGATCTTGCTTTGACTTTTATGTCTGCAGAATGGTGCTGATGCAGAACCAGAACCAGAGCCAGAACATGAGTACACATCAGCAGGAAAAGCTTTGAAAATGAAGTTGTGAGTAATGTATCTTATAAAATTAAATATTTGTGTTGGTACATACTTAATACAGTATAATTAGGTGACATATATCAGAAGTTATCATGTTTGTTATAAAACTGGTAGTAACATTTCATAAAACCCTGAATTTACAAAATTAATCACATTCTGTAATTTGATGCCATATTAAGAACATGAGAAAACTAGTCACAGTATAAATGTTTTAGTTATGAAAAGCCATGTTGTTTTAAAGCTTCATTATGATTTATGTTTTCCTGGGTAAGTGTAACCACATTTTACAGTTTTACTAAATTAGTCAGATTAAATACTTTACTATGGTAGAATTTTTGTTGACATCAAGACCACTGAATATTTTTAGTAATTTACTTATTACTATGGGTTTCTAGTAGGACTATAATTATGTGTTATTTTTTACAGTGCGAAGCTACGAGCTAGACAAAAAGACAGATTGGCTCATATGAAAGCATTCAAAGAATCACATCCCCTTGAAGAACAGGATGATCAAAATGCAGACCAAGAAGAAGTTAAACCACCTCAAAGATTGGACATACTAACGACTAGGACAGGGCCAAATTCAATACCGGGAAAGGTACCAACTCTTGATTCTACTTTTGGCGTTTAATTCTGTACATCATTGGATGTATATTGCTTTTAAAGAAATGGCCCTGTTGACCACTTGACCAGTTTACTTGTGAACGCATTGATGTTGTTAGCTTTGATGGTTCAAATGCATAAAAAAACAGATGTTTCAATGCATTTAAGTCACTTGTTTTTTCTAAAAGCAAAGACTACACCCACAGCCACCAAATAATACATCAAATATCTTATTTTGAGACTTGAATCCAAAACCTCTAAGTTGATGGGTCACTCCAATACTGCTATGCCAAAGGTCCACTTTGATACAAAGCTACAGATTAGAGGGGGTGTTTAGAATTACATTTGTGATGAGTTTTAGATTATTATGTTTAACACATGTAGAAAATCTATGTATAGTGTCTATCAAGAAAACTTTGAAACCTGATTATTTCGTTTTGCAACTCCAAATCGCTATTCTAGAACAACAGCTTGCTATCTACTGCAATAAAAGGTGTTTTAAATTCAACTGTCAGTATTACTTACCTGATTATCTCAAGAAAACCTACCAATAAGAGTCTTTGAAAATTTCCATTTCTTAACTAAAAGATATATCAAAAATTATTAGTTAGTCCTACTGTTATGATAAATATCAAAACAAATTTCTTCTTCCCAATAAATGCAAATACATCATTGAACTTTAAAAAATTTCGAATTGCAATCTAACAGACTGTTTTTATTTTTATTTTTACTGTAACGAGCATGGTACCCGCGTGTTGCGGCGGATACCATGGACAACTCGATCCCAAATCTGGAAATAGGAAACCCACAGAAGGCGATTGTTGTTGGTGGTGGCGTTGATGTTGTGGAGGGGCTGATGGTGGCACAGAGGTCGAAGTGGTGGTGATGGTGACCAGATATAGATAGGGAGAAGAGGAAGATGGTTCTTGGAGATGAAAGAATTAGAAAGAGAAATGGAGGGTGTTTGTCAAATTTATAGGATATGGAAGAGAAAGGGGTAGAGAATAATGGGTATGTATGGGCAAATAAGTAATTCGCATGTCTCAAAAATTCTAAACTTTCAACATCACCAATAATTATTATAAGGGAGTATAGACTGTCAATCTTTTTTAATATATTAAAACACAGTTGCTATAATGACTTATTAGTCAATCACAACTCTCAATTTTTTTAAAGTTGAATTTTGTTAAGTGAACTAGGGGTGATGACATTTTACCAAAAATAAAGTTAAATTTTGTTTTCAGTTTTTCCTTAATTTACACTTTTTTTTCATCTTTCATAATAAATTTACACTTTTTAACCAATAAATCCAAATAATATAATATAAAGAATAATAGTTGATATATATTTAAAAAAATAATAGTTAATATATATTCAACAAAATAATAAATAATATATATTTTAATAATAGGTTTGAAAGTATAATCTTTATAGGAAATACATATACATTTTTTAATAATCAGATACCGTTAAGTATGTCAAAATCCACGACTTTGATAGATAAATTATGATTTTGTAATATTCAAAGATAAATTGTTTATTACTAAAAATAATAAACTAAATTTTAAATCATAATATATTAACTTCTAACATTGTTAATTTCGTAAACTTCTAATAAACTTCGTGCATTGGACACAACATAAAATCTACTTAAGTAATACCTGATGTATCAATCAAATGATTTTAAATTCCGGTTTTACTCTATTAATTAATGGATATATAATTTTTAAGTTGCCTTTCAATGGTGACTTCGTATATAAACTTCCAGCCGCGCTTGGGAGAAGATTTTATATCACGAGTCACGAGCATAACATGATGAAGTGGGTACATGACTTGTGTTCGAGTGCTAAGCCGCTCCTCAATCTTCAAGGAGCCTCTGCAAACAATTTATGTCATGTTCCATCATTCGGCATTTATCACTCACGCGCACACACTTATATAAATATTCTTACTTCGTCTTTGTTGAAGTAAAACCGCTATTAATAGTTCTATTTATAAATATAAATAAGATCGTTCTGTCAGCTAAGAAAAAACATAGTTTTTTGACATGGGTGGTTCACAAACCAAGTGCCATGCTAATGGTCATGAGGTAAGAATCTTGAAAGAAAAAACAAAGCTGCTCCAACAAAAGCTCAATGAAATGATGTGCCTTCGAGAAACCGAAGGTGAAGTGCACGACCAAGAAGTTATGGTCCATGCACTTAAAGAATCTGAATGGAAACGAGAGCGGAAGTGGCTGCAAAAAGAAGTCAAGAGGTTAAGGAAGATTCTGGAAGATAGAGAACAAAGAAACAGACGAGAGGCAATGACAATCGAGAAAAAGAGTGAGAAAGTGGCATTGCATGAGTTGGAGCAGATGAGGGAGGATAGAGCACAACGAGACGAGGCTGTCGAAAAGTGGAAAAGATTGTATCTGGCAATCAAGATTGAGCTTGATAATCTTATTAACAGAACTCCTCAAGGTAACATACCAAACATAAACCATAAAACAAAATCATTCAACCTTTTTCAGATGCCGCCAACCCACGTACGGCATCAGGTCAGGTGGCAATTTCAATCCATTTACCTATCAATGGGTCCACATGGGTCGTGTTGCATAAAACTTGAATATATATATAATGAAACAAATGAAATGGGTCAAACATAGTCTACTTCAAATGCATAAAACTTCCTAAATCATTTAAGTATTGTAATAATTGTATAAAGACTATGTAAAAAGGGTAAGTGATTAAATATGAGATGCAGGGGAGACAGGATCTTGGAGAGAATGTGAAGAGTACCTGATTGATGAGCTAAGAAGAGAGGTGAAAGCCAAGGAAGAGACTATTGAGCTTTTACAGGCTCATATCGCTTCAATAGAGCAAGAACAATCCAGGAGGGAGCGTGAGGTGGACATTCTGAGACAGAGTTTGCGTATCATGAGCCACAAGAAGAAGCCGAAGCATATCTCTAAAGGTTTCTCAAGAAACTTGCAACACTAAATCAAACTCATGGCTTGATACATTTGTACTTCATGTGCTTGTGGTAATTGAATTTATGAACTTGATCGAGAATAATGACTACATATATATACATGTAACCACAAGCTAACAAGCTATATATATAATATAGATATAATTACACATGCCAATAAGTGACTTGAAGTCATGACCAATATTATCTACAAGGATTTCGTCATGTACTGTGTGATGACTATTAATGAATCTTATATCATATTACCAATTTAAAGAGTGAACTTCAGGTAAACTTTGATTTGAAGAGTGAAGTTCAGGTATTTATACGTCTATTACACTTCTTGAACTGCTGTGCTACCTCCATCCACAGGTTTTGTTTTCCCAGCAGTTCGGTAGTTTGATCTGACATGCTGCAAAGATAAAGAAAGACAGGGAGGATTCATATGTGGATACAATTTCTTTGTACTAATATCGAACTGCATATACTTGTAATGATGATGATTAATAGGGTTACCAATTTTCTCTCAGAAATTTTAAGATACACCATATGAATATGGAAAGTGACCTTTTTCTTTGGAAATAGTGAAAAGTACATCTAGTTCATATAGCAATGAGTACTACTCTAGGTTATAAATTTCAAACACAGCCAATACCTCCAGTAAAGATACGTAGTAGAAGTCCTCCATATGCTGCATAAGGGCAGTCCCATCTCTGATTGAGCGGAAAATATTTATTTCCGTGTTTAAGATTTTCTCAATGAGTTCCCTCTCACCTTTCATCTTTGCAAAATAAATTCACAGAAAAATAGACAATATAATAAAGTTATACATATTGAATAGAGATATACAAACAATTGTGGTATAGCTAAAAACAAGTTTGCATATAACCGTATCTATCACTACTAAATAGAACGGATTATATGAATGTGAACTTACAAATTCAGTGACAAGGGCATCAGGGGTGGATTCTCCAATAACATCACCTTCATAACCATCTCCCAAGACCTCTATGTTTTCCTGAAACATAAAATATAGAAATGATGGAGACGCAACTTTATAAAAACCAGTTTAAGCTTAACGAAGTATACGAGATACTTATGCTCTCTGCTCTATTTTATTCTATATTCCTGTGGGTTTCTAATAATAACTTGACGTCCAAATGCAATGTCAACCAAGAAACCCATTCAGATGATGAACAGCTTTTGTTTGTCTTCTTTTAAACAAGAGGAACAAAGAAATTGATTATCATATTTGAGTACCCACCAATGCATTTTCTAAATCTCCGGCTGCTAAATATATAGGCTGGGCAACATGGCAATAACCCATCAAACGAGGCACAGAAGGAATAATATCTCTGTGGTTAACTACTCTCCAGCTGTCTTTAACTTTCTGCACAGCAATAACAAAATGATCAAAAGGAATATGTCGTGACATGTAATGAAAAGTATCACCGAGTTAGACATGCCTAGAATAAGAACATACACTACCTCATTATACACTTGGGCAAATTTTTTGTTTCCAACTCTTGGAGAGCCAAAGTTGTACATAGTTACAGAGATAAATCCACGCCTATGAGGATGCGATACGAATGTTTAGATCATTAGCTATCAGACCTCCATCACACATCATAAGTTAATATCAAAAGTACAAAACTACACAACAGCTCTTATGTAGTAACATAGCAAGAAACCACCCGAAGAAAAACTCACTTTGCTAATTGACTGGAAGATAGTTCAAGAGCAAGCAAGGTTGCCAGTGCACCACCTAAACTATGGCCGGTGACATAAACGTGCCATCTGGACAAATCAACAGCATCTTCGTCTCTGAAATGGAATTAGGTTTAAATTTCATAAACATCAAGCACCATAGGAACCTTACACATTACACAGATTATCGACAATCATAAACTTACTGATACCGAGTAGCTGCTTTGATGAGAGAGAAGATCCTTGTCCTGACTGAGTCATATGCACTTAGAAATCCTGAGTGAACCTATAGAGAACATCGCATTAAGATATGCAAAGGTGTAGATGCATCATATGAAATATACCAAATCACAAGGGTACCTGAACCTCTTCTTTAAAATCACCGCCTATCCTTTCTGGGTTTAGCCTACAAAGGTCAAAAAAATGTTTAAAAAAAATACAATCATACAAGACAATTTCAAAGGGAATTGTACAATTACCCAGCTGGAACCATCATTAGATCAGTTCTCAAGTCCTTCCATCTAACCTGAATCAGCCATCAAATAATTTCAACAAAAATAAAGCATTTTAACAAATTTGCAAATCGACTGAAATGGACCTACTTGTTCTGTTCCCCTGAAGGCAACAACTAATCTTTTCCGAGCTGAATCACGCCAAATTGCCACCTACAGTTCTCTGTAAGTCATTTCTTCACAAATCACAGTCTTACCAGCAAATAGGGATTAGGTTGACCTGTGTATCGGTGACTGGGTTATCCAAGAAACATATCTTCTCAAACTCTGATTTGATAAAACTTGGATGACCCAATGAAGTGGCTAACATTGCCCAAGCCTCCATTGCACTCTCAGCTGTTGAAAACAGGGCTCTCATCTCCTCGGCTTCTTTTTCATCCAATACTGTTTTGCTAATTGAACTTTCAGAAACATTCTCTTCGTTAACATCCTCTTTGGTATCGGTCTTTGCTAAAAGACCACCATCTTTGGCCAACTCTGTAACTGTAGCATTCAAAACCATTAAAGCACCCAAAATAGAATCTGTTTGCCTCAACAAATCTTGTGTGGCTTTCTTAATATCAGGAAGTGTAGATTGAATGGTGCTTGTAGTTGTTGGAGTATCAGTTGTTTCATCATCCTGACCGTTTGGAGTTGCAAGCCCAGATTCTATATAACCTGCTTCTGCAATGGTTTGTGATTGATGTCCTATCGTGCTTAATAAATCAAATCCTTCCCACTTAATATTTTCAGGAGCAGGGAGACCAAGTTTCTTAACAATATTCTGACTAATGGTATCACCAAAATTCTTCCAAAAATCCTTGTCAGATTGGGAGCTTGCATCTTTTTTGTCGCTTTGAGATTCTAGAGTCTCTCCTTGAACTATGTCTGTCTGTACCATGTCCCATTGAGATTTAGAATCTTCGGAGATTCTGAAATCTTCTTTATTATGTGTGTCATCATTTGACGAGTCACCTTTCTGTATATATGCATCATTTATAGACTTTAACTGCCCAAAGGCATACTCGACAAACTGACGGGCTTGTACAGGTTCTGATCCAATAACTTTTCTCAAAGTAGATTCAAAACCATTGTTTCGAAGAAATTCTGCTACAAAGGGTATTCTCCACCAGTTCTTTTCTTCCTCGATTGTTTCAAAGCTCTTGTACTCAACCTGAACCAGATGTATGAAACCAAATTTAGAAATTGATAGGAAGTAAAGGGTTATTGATTCAGGTTCCTTCCATGACAAAACATTGGCACAGAAATGCAATGCTTGCTATTCAAAAAAACACACCTCTAGCTGCACTTTTCCACCACCTCCCATCCCCTCCAATTCAACTAGCACCTCATGTAATTTACCTGTAAGAAAAATTTCAAGATATCTACCAATATATATAGGGGGAAGTAAATATGGAGTTGTCCCCCATCTAAGCTTAGATGGGGAACACCTCACATTTTGTTTTTTTAATTATAAAATTCAAATTGAAAAAATTTTTCTTTCACGAAGACATCTCGCGAGTAAAATTCGATTAAACTACACATCTGCTGTTCGTGTATGGTAAAAATTTGTACCACAAATTCAATTTTTAAACTTATACGTGTTCTAAAACTCAGTCAACTTTATCCCTCATATTCAAGCATAAAAAATGTTTCTCGAAGTAATTTTCTATTTGATTGCGTTTTAGGCAGTAGCAAAAAAAGTTATATTCATCATTCATCGAATACGAATTTCGATAATCCGACAAAGTTTGCATTCATCTCAATTCCAGAAACCGAAAACATCCAAACACAGTTTCGGTTAGAATAAATTTGTCCCTGAACGCATATTTCCTCTACAGCCGACGTATTATTTTTTTTCACCCTGAAAATGTGGGTTGGCGTTTTTACTCAACACTGTTCTGTTCTACGAGGGAAAAAGTTAGGCACTCAGTCGAAAGCTGTGAGCTGGAACGTTGACACGTGCGACCTCACTGAAAGCTGTGTGTAATTTTCTGCCAGCAAAAAAAGGAAAACAAAAAAAAAAAAAAAAGCAAATAAAAACATGCCAATATTCATATTCTTACGGTGCAATATTGGCGAATTTTCCATAAACATAATATGATTCGGTTTAAGTCCGAAATAATTTTATTTTTATTACAAATTTTCGAAAATTTTT
>JANDBE010000048.1:16323657-16336798 GCA_024320915.1 Erigeron philadelphicus
AGCATAATGAACATTGAAGATCTCAAGAGTTCAGGTCCTTTTTTAGTTAGCAGAGGAAATATAAGAAGCTCCAAAGCACACAACATTATAAGAACAGATGATGAAAGCATACGCCAATTCATTACAAGATACAAAGAAGAAACATCCCTTATCAAAGGACTAAAGGAAAAAAAAGTCGTCTTTGTTCACGGCCTCGGTACCGCCCATTGGTAGATTTTTGTCGCAGGATATCCAAGAACATATACAACTATTATGGACAAAACATGTTCCTTACATCGAAAGAAACAGACGGAGAAGTCCATGGTGCATATGCTCCGGATGGGAGACCACAATGGGGGGGGGGGGAGGTCCATTGTCCGGTAGCAAAAGAAGAAGGGTATAGAGAAAGGAAAGATTAGAAAAACACAACATTCTCCATACCTGCCATTTTCCAGAGGACCCCTCATCAAAAATGGGAACATTATTCAATCCTCCAAGACCCCAAAGAGATGTTTTGGTGATAGGGAGGTTACCACCAACAGATCGTAGCGAAGGAAAAAGGAAGGACCTTACAAAACTTTGTGAATTCCACAATAACCATAGGCACGACACAAAAGGTTGTCTCATACTGAAATTGAAGATGGATGAAGCTATGAAGACAGGAGGATTAAGTAACTTAATAAAAGGGTTGAAATGGCAACATGCAAAAAATAATCAAAGGAAGCAGAATGACGTAGAGCCTACGGGCCCAAAGCAGGAACCACTTAATGAACCCATCATGATGGTAGAGTGTGCAAGAGAAAGGCACATTCCAGAAAGAGAGAAGCAAAGGTGGGAGCAAACAACTAATAATAATGAAAAGATGGATGGTACAGGTAGCATGCCATATATCCGCACCCACTCTAAAGACACGACTCGAACATGGTCCAATGACCTGCCTATGAGGAGAATCATGAATAAGTTCAGGTTCTTTAATAAACAAAGAAGGTATAAGATCCTCCTGGAGGCCCATAATATTAAAGGGTGGAAGAATGAAAGAACTCGTTACATAGAGGAAACTTCTCGCGTCAAGGGATTAAAGAAGAAAGCATAAATTCACAAAAGCTAAGGTCTGGATGGAAGATCACCATGGGGAGGGAACCTAGAAGGAGACAATAGGAAAAGGAGACTGCACCCAAATTTTAAATCTCTTGTATATCCTAAAAACTACTAGTATGATTGTACATAAAAATCATGGGACTTAAGCCAGAACATTTATAGAGCAAGCTCCTAATGAATGTATATAGTGGGCATACTTGCTTTAAGTGTGAGTCACGTATACAAGCAAGAAGCATGAGTGAGAGATTTTGCACTACGACGTCCAGGCATCATCCAAGATACGCGAGACTCAAAGAACCCAAATTGCCCAGTCTCCGGGCTAGCAAGTAGTTTCATACAAACTTATTGTAACCCAAAGTATAGGTAGACAAAGCATACATATGTAGTCATGCGGTTTCCGGACCACATAGTCTCCGGACTAGAGAGAAAAAAAAAGCATTCGATGATGACTTGTGACAATTCAATCACAAGTTTGAGAGAGAAAAAAAAGATCCTCATATAAGAGAGAAACGTCTCCATACTTGTTCACCATCCTTATGGAGAAGAGAGACAATTGGGAAAGTACATCAATAGCCTTCCCAATGCTACCTCCGGATGAAGGAATAGTCTACAGACTATAGGAAAAAACCTTGTATGTTGACTTATGATGATTCAATCACAATAAGAGAAGGTAAACTCGTATAAGAGAGAAACACTTCCTTGCTAGCTACCTTACTTACAAAGAATAAAGGTAAAATATGGATAATGCAACAATAACCTTCTTGGTGCTGCCAACGGAAGAAATTATCTAGTTTAAAGAATTCGCCCCGACAACAGAAGTGGTTGTGAAATAAAATATGCATGTTACTTTCTGAAAGTTCAAACCACCTTGCAAATACAAAGAAGAGACCCAGGAAATGTCCTAACGGGATTTTCGGAAGAAAGGTTATGGGTGAGGGAAAGCTTATAGTCATAATTACCATAGTAGAATCCCCTCAAAACATAATTGCAGGATGCACATACATGCTCCCAACAAGAATGAGAATTGGGTGCGCTAGATCCAAATACAAGGTTCATCACCGCATGGAAGCTCCAGTATGTAAAGTCTTTGAGCAAAGAAGCAAGAGTTAAGTAGTGAAGCACAAAAGGATTTCATTAATCATCAATATCCGGACAAGTCCATCTCCGTAGGAAAACAACTTCCCATGGAGATCAAGAAATACCTTAAGTATATGCTCCATCTCAATAAGGACGTTTTCGCATGGACCACTTCGGATATGACAGGGGTCCGAAGGCAACTCAAATTTGGAAACAAAGTGGTCAACACGCAACATAGGTTAAATGTTCGGCCATATGTCGAACCCATAAAGTAGAAAGGAGCTTGGCTTCAGAGCAAGCTCGGGCAGCACAAGAGCATCAGATCTAGTTAAAGCGGTTGCAGCAAGTCAAGACCTAGAGAAGGTTAAAGAAACTAAAGACATGAAGTTCCCACCAACATTAAAGGAAGCACAAAGTATGAATGGAAAGTTGGCTGCTTACTATTCCGGAGCATATATCCGGAGCTTCAATTCGTCTGTAGCATATATCCCCAATTTATTTTTATCCGGAGCCTATGTCGTTGATCTGGAACATTCAATTTGTTTTCTGAACTTCCGGTCTGGAACCTTCACTTGGCTTCCAGGGCTTTTGTCGCCGATCCGTAACATCCGTTTTGTTTTCGGAGCCTATATATAGCTTTTTCGCAGGATCACGTTTAACAAGTGAATCCCTATTTGGTAACATCAAAATAAGCGGTGAGTTCAATATTATTAGCAAGCGGAAGCATTGCACAAAACCCAGAGTGCCACGTCATTAGGATACCTCAGCAGCCAAAAGCAAGATATTCAGATATAGAAAAGTTAGCATTGGCACTTATGCATGCGGCAAGGAGACTGGAAGATACTTTCAGGCTCATACCATCTAAGTGTTAACAGAAAAACTCATTAAGCAAGTGTTGGAAAAATTGGAAGCTACGAGAAGATTAGCAAAATGGGTAATAGAATTGGGAGAACATGAAATTGAATCTCGTCTAAGAAGCTCTATTAAAGGGCAAATGTTAGCAGACTTCCTAACTGAAACACCAGTTAAAGACACTAGGAAGAAGTGAAAGGAACCGGAAACAACGTACCCAGAGGATGCAGAATAAAGCTACGAGGACCCTCTGAAAGTTTTTTACGGATGGAATTTCAAACGCTGATGGCTCCAGAGTAGGACTCGTTCTAACTAGTCCGGAAGGAAAAGAGTTCACCTAGGCTTGGAGATCCAATTTCAAAGTCGTAGATAGCGCAACATAATACAAAGCATCATTGGATGATCTCCGAATAGCAAAGACAATGGGTGTAAAGCATGTCCATGCTCATATGGACTCCCAAATATTAGCTTTTCAAGCAAAGGGCATGTATGAAGCGAAGGAGCCTCTCATGAAGAAATACTTAGAAAAAGTTAGAGGAATAAAAGAGAAATTTCGCTCCTTCAAAATATCAAGCACTGGACGAAGCAAGAACAAAATAACATATGCTTTAAGCAAAGTGGCATCTACCTCCTTCTCCCATCTAACAAAAGAAGTTTTGGCATAAATGTTAGAAAAATATTCATTGAGGAGATCCCGAAAGTAAACGATATAGAAGAAAAAAGGGACATCATGGATGGCTCCCATGATAGAGTATCTTACCAGTGGTTTGCTTCCCGCAGATAGAGACCAAGCTCGAAAGATACGAATAAAAGCACCTCAATATGAACTCCGAGAGGAAGGACCGTACATGAAGTCATACAGAGGACTCCTACCTAGATGTGTTGGTCTAAACCAAGCTGGAGGGACGATAGAGAAATTTCACAGAGGATCTTATGTCCTACATGCCTAACCAAGAGCAGAGATAGCTAAAAATAAAATGATCCCTCTAACCTCCGCGTGGCCATTCTCTAAGTGGAGCATAGATATAATGGGTCCTTTCCCACCAACTTTGGGAAAATTAAAGTTGTGGGTAGCAACAATAGCTTATTTTACAAAGCAAATAGCTAAGCTGAAATAACTAACAAATCAATGGTGCAAGTAGTGAAGGCAAGGTCCGGAAGAAGCCATTCTAGTTGGGTGGAGGAACTTCACTAAGTATTATAGGCACTCAAAGCAATACTTAAGACGTCCAATGGACCACACCTTTTTAGGTTGGCATATGGCATCGAAGCAATGATCCCACATGAAGTGTCCCAACAAGAAGAATATTCTTAAGTAATAAAGAAAATGAGCAACAGCTCTACTCAGACTTAGACCTCAAAAGGAATGGAGCCCAACTTAATAGATAAAACTCATGAGTCAATAAAGGAAGTTCAAGCATGTAGGCTCCAGCCATACATTTATGTAATCCTAATCCGATCATCATTACGAATCGGAACGAGGCTACGACCAAAAGTTTTAATAAGCATGCACGTTGGTGCTACGCTAACGTTCCACACGCTCCGGGTAAGGGACTAGAAGCTAAAATTTAAAAAGAATGCACGTTGGTGCTAAGCTAATGTCCCACACGCTCCGGCTAAGGGACTAGAAGCTAACATTTAAAAAGAATGCACGTTGGTGCTAAGCTAATGTCCCACACGCTTCGGCTAAGGGACTAGAAGCTAAAATTTAAAAAGAATGCACGTTGGTGCTAAGCTAATGTCCCACACACTTCAGCTAAGGGAACATTTAAGAAGAATGCACGTTGGTGCAAAGCTAACATCCCACACGCTCCGGATAAGGGACTAAAAGCTAACATTTAAAAAGAATGCACGTTGGTGCAAAGCAGACGTCCCCACATGCTTATGCTCATGATTAAATGACCAGTATTCTCAAGCGAATTAAATCAAACGGAAGCCCTATAACTCAGGGTCCGGCTACGTACACTACTAATTTCATACAACCAAGAGCATGTTATCACATGCTCCTTTATCAAAGCTAATTAACATGTTCCATCACATGCTCCTTTATCATAGCTAATTAACATGTTCCATCACATGCTCCTTTATCATAGATAAGTAGCATGCTCCATCACATGATGATGAATTTTCAGAGCAAATGTAAACAACATGCACCATTACATGCTAGTAAAGCTTCAAAGTAAAACCAATACAGCGCTCCACCACATATTGATGGAACTTCAGGATATGAGCCAATATCATAGTTCTGTACTACATGAATAAAATTCGGAAGTGGAAAAGCATACCATGCTGCATCACCCCTTTATAATAAGAAATTGTATGCTAGCAAAATAAGTAGTACATTCACGAGGCATAGAAAGTAAGCAACAAGTAGCATGCATAAAATGATAAAGAAAAGCAAAATTAATTTTTCCTATCACATTACAACCATAACAACCTCCGGGTACACATACGGAACAAAAGAATATAAAAGTGTTTAAACATTGCCAACAAATGCATCAACAAAGCCGCGCAGGGCTGAAACACAAATAACACTAAGGATGGGTAGCAGCAATCACTCCTCCTCCAGAAGCATCTCCGGATCAATGGAAAGCATCTCAACAGTAGTAAGTCTAGAGTTGAAGGCCAATGTGGTAATGTAAGGGAAGTCCATGTTTTCCATCTGAAAAGCAGCAGCAATAAGTGTACTAACAGCCTCCGGATCATACCCAAGAAGCTTAGAAGGATCAATATCCGAGTATTGGCTAGGAACAACATTAAGAGCCCTATGGCCACCTGCTTTCATGGCACGTGTCTGAACAACACTAAGCTCCCGACTAAACTCATCACTCTTTAAAAACTTCTTGAACAACAAAGGCAAGTTTTCCACAAGGAGCTTCTTTTTGGAAACAACAACTGCAACTTCTTTAGCACGCTTTACCCTATCTTCTTTAAGCTTGGTAATCATATCCTACTAACGAGATCCAAAGCAAAGCCTTCGGATTGTTTTTTAGCTTCAACATACCTGGTCTTCCAATGCCCTTTCTCCGCAACAAGAACCCTCAATTGCTCTATATCTGCTCGAGTATCATCCAATTCTTCTTGTAGCTCCTTTGTCTTATTCTCTTTCAGTATAAGGTCCTCATGGAAAGCAGCAAAAGTAGTGCTTTGAGGAGTGTACGCTTCGGAACCCTTCAACAACTTTATCTTACCCTTCAACTTATTGTTTTGCCTCTTAAGCCTGAATTGATCATCATCAGTAAAGGAGAAGCGCCTCGTATATTCCGACTTTAAGATGACAAAGTTGACAAACAAGGGTTCCGACCCAAATATACAAAAAAAAGGCTTTGGACGAAAGATGTGAATATTGGCTCAGGTTCGATGTGCAAAGAAAGTCTAATATATAATACGAGCCAAGTAAAAGATGCAACCCAATAACGAACAATATGATTATAAGGATCTCTGGATCAACACAACCATAAGAAACAACAATAATGGTCTTTGGTGAAATTCATTTTCAAGCAACATCTATGCTTATACGAAGCACAACAAATAATTAAAAGTAAAAATGCTTGAAGTTACAAGAAGTTGTACTTAGCTTCTTATGATTAAAAGAAGCTGAACTTAGGTTCTTACACCAAAGAAGCTGACCTTAGCTTCTTATGATAAAAGAAGCTGAACTAAGGTTTCTACACCAAAGAAGTTGAACTTAGCTTCTTATGATGAAAAGAAGTTGAACTTAGGTTCTTACACCAAAAAAGTTGACCTTAGCTTCTTATGATAAAAGAAGTTGAACTAAGGTTTCTACACCAAAGAAGCTGAACTTAGCTCCTTATGATGAAAAGAAGCTGAACATAGGTTCTTACACTAAAGAAGCTGACCTTAGCTTCTTATGATAAAAGAAGCTGAACTAAGATTCCTACACCAAAGAAGCTGAACTTAGCTTCTTATGATGAAAAGAAGCTGAACATAGGTTCTTACACTAAAGAAGCTGACCTTAGCTTCTTATGATAAAAGAAGTTGAACTAAGGTTCCTACGCTGAACATAGCTTCTTATGATTAAAAGAAGCTGAACTTAGGTTCTTACACCAAAGAAGCTGAACTTAGCTTCTTAGGATAAAAGAAGCTGAACTTAGCTTCTCCTGCCAAAGAAGTTGAACTAAGGTTCCTACACCAAAGAAGCTGAACTTAGCTTCTTATGATTAAAAGAAGCTGAACTTAGGTTCTTACACCAAAGAAGTTGGACTTAGCTTCTTAGGATAAAAGAAGCTGAACTTAGCTCCTCCTGCTAAAGAAGCTGAACTTAGCTCCTCATGCCAAAGAAGTTGAACTTAGCTTCTCATGCCAAAGAAGTTGAACTTAGTAAAATGTTTAAAGTCCGGACAAAGAAGCTAATATGCAACACAATAGCCTCCCTACTAGACATGGTTTCTTATGCCAAAATCGTGCAATCATAAACAACACACAATAAAGAGATAAAGACAAATACAATAACCAAGAGAATCCATCCACACTGAATGCTTCCAAAGCTTTGGTACTTTTACCCTTACCTAGTCCACTCAAGGAAGGAAGAGGCTTACCCCCATCAAAAAGTTCTATACCGAACATGTGGGTTCAGAAGAGCACCCATAAGCGTGCAAGTGATAAAACATTAGGGAACTTGATGTAGCACCTTCATCTCTGAAAGATGGAGCTAGCAAAATAGAAGAACCATGAAAAACAAGCTCTCTTTCTGGTAGGACCAGATACCGTACTAAAAGCTACACCCGTAGCAGATTCCGGAGCAGCAGAGTGAGTAACAGTCCTGGCATCAACACTAGGCTTCAGAGCAATGTTTACTTCTTCATTTGTTGCAGAGGCAACAATAATCTCGTTGGTGAAGTTCCCAAGACGAACAACTTTCAAGTCCCGTAACTACAAAGAAAGAGCAAGCAAGGATGATGGGCGCAAGACTTAGACAAACCAGCAAGATAAGGGATGGGTTTTGGAACCGCCCGATATCGTAAAGGATGCTCAGTGATAACATTCACCAGAGACATGTCAAAACCATCAACAAGAAGCTCATCAGACATGTTCCCCTTTGATTTCTCACTAATAATACGAGCATGAGGAAAGCCAGAGGTATCACTAACGCATATATCTAAAAGAACCTAAGCTCCAACCCCTAATAGAAACCGGTACCCATTCATGCACTCTCCAACCTCATCTTCTGAACGCTTTTTAAAAGTATACCAACTTCCCGTCTTAATTAACTCAAAGAGCCTCCTAAACAAAGTGAAAATTGGCTCCCCACCGTGAACCTGACAACAAAGCTCGAATATAGCTATCCTAATGTTGCCGTAGGGGTTGACTTACGAGACATGGACCCGAAAATGTTCAAAAATGGAACAATAAAAATCAGTAAATGGGAGCCGAATGTTACCCACCTCAAATGGTGAACAATAGAGGGTAATCTTTCCATCCGGAACTTTAGTGGCTATATGATGACGCTCCGGAAGCATATAACCTAAGCCAGGAAGGAACCTATGTTTGGATAGGAAAGAAGCTAGTTGTTTGCGATCTAAACTACAAGTTTGCTAATCTAAGTCGTTTTTTTGCCATGAAGAAAGTGAAATATGAAAATAAACCTCAAGTAGACAAATAGTTGGATATTTGAAAGATGCAAGGAGGATCGAGGCAAACAAAGAAGCTTCATATCAAACACTCTCCGGATCGAAACAAGTGAAGGGGCTCCGGTATAAAGGGCTCCAGATCGAAAAAGTAAAAGAGCTCCAGTTTAAATGGGGTCCGGAACGAGCCAGTAAAGAAGCTCCGGTTTAAAGGGCTCCGGACCAAAGCACTTAGGGAGCTCCAGAACGAAACAATAAAGAAGCTTAGGTTTAATAAGGCTCCGGGTCGAAGAAAGTGAGAAGCTACGTTCTAGTATGACTCTGGATTGGCTGAACAACTTCGGATCATGTGTACTTCAGATCAGAGCTATCATAGATTTTCGGTCAGGCGTGCTCCAGAAGAGAGTATGTAACAAAGACGAGGGAAAAAGAAAATGAGGATATGGATCTTTTCTTTTTAAGAGAACTCAAAGTAGAAAAAAAGGGGGGAGAAGAGAGTACATAACAACATACTCTAATGAAAAGCAAAAGCCCATAGTTCACAAAGCCCAAGCATGACTTAGGGCCAGTAGAGTCGGATCACTTCAAGACCCATTACGCGACTAAGCATGATTTGGATCATGTTTTAAACACTTACACATAAGGTTCAGATCGATGAGTTAAATTCGAGAAATATGCATCAAACTTAGCATTATGAGAACATCAACGCTAAGCTGGGGGGCTTGATAGTGTATGATAATACATGGTCCCAGTCAAAGCTAGTCAACGCCCTGACTTGATCAACAAGACTGAATAAAACATGCTTTGGGGAATGGACTGTGCTCCGGACCAGGCTCCGGACTAGGCTCCGGACCAGGCTCCAGACTAGGCACCAGACCACAAAGGAGATCGTCACTTAAAAGACATGCAGCCGACCAACCGTACAAGGTGACGTAATATTAAACCAATCCTCTTCAAAGAAGGTACATTCTCAATGGGCTCCAGACCGTACCGCTGGGTCACAGGAGACAAGTACTCAGACCTTGTCTCCTTGGCCTCTATAAATACCCGCCTCAATCACTCATTTGAGGCAGATGATTTCACACACTCACACATTTCACTCTGATAATTTGGTGGCGTGGACTAATGTCTATCACCGGAAGGGAACTGCCAACAAACATGATCAGGCTTCTTCTGACCCCTCCTCAAGCAAGCTCACCCTTAGTAATTAGACGATGAAATACGTTTAAACAAGTGGCGCCATCCACACTCTATCCTGAAGAGCTTGTGACGGAGACAATAATGTCAGCAGAAGAGAATCCGGAAGCACCTCCCGGGTTCGGCAACCCTTCCGGAAGTGGTACTGCAAATGAGGTTCCACCATCGGTCCGGACCACCCTTCAGCCAACTCGACCACCCTTCAGCCAACTCAAAGGCATGTAGAAGCTATTAAACCATTACTAAGAGAAGTGTTGAGGAGATCTACTTTAGGGGATGTCCAAACACAATTAAATTTTGATGGGGAGAGTGAAGAAGTAGATGAAGAGAGAAGCTGAAGCTCCACCAGCAGGCCAATCCAAACCAAGGTCCCAACAAAGGTCCATCCCTACCAATATAGCTCAAGGAGCCATACCATACACGATGGGGAGCGGGACAATCAAGGCCATATCGAAGCAACCAAATCATCTATTTCCCCCCTCAAGCACTTCTCACGTCCGATCCTGAGCTTTTTTTAGTCTGAAACCTTTTATTTGCTCCAATCCGAAGCTTGGGTTACCAAAGCTTATTATCTTCTCCGATCCGGAGCCACTTTTCATCAAAGCTCCTTATCAGCTCCGATCTGGAGCCACTTTTACATCTGCGTCCAAAGTGATTATTCCGATCTTCCTTGTATCTTCCGAATATCATCAATTATCTGCATACTTGAGGGAGCCCGCTTGCCTAAAGGAGCAGAAATGCATGATAGAAAAGATGATCCAGATAACCATCAGAAGTACTTTAATGCCATAATTCGGATGGAGAGGTGGACGGTTACGGTATCATGCCACATGTTTGCATTTACCTGGAAAGATACTGCTCGGGCATGGTTAGATGGTTTACCCATGGGAAACATAATGAACTTTGGAGATCTCAAGACGAAGTTTAGGTCCTTTTTCAGTCAGCAGAGGAAATAGAAGAAGATCCATCTCGAAGCACACAACATTAAGAGAAGATAATGAAAGCATATATCAGTTCATTACAAGATACAAAAAAGAAACATCCTTTATCAAAGGACTGAATAAAAAAAAAACCCCGACCTCGTTCTCGGTACCGCCCATTGGTAGAGTTTTTGTTGCAGGATCTTCCGGGAACATATACAATTGTTATGGACAATACATGTTCCTTACATCGAAAGAAACAGCTGGAGAAGTCCATGTTGCATATTCTCCGGATAAGAGACCACCGTGGGAGGGGGGAGGTCCATGGTCCGGTAGAAAATGAGGAAAGGTATAGAGAAATGAAAGAGTAGACAAACACAACATTCTCCATACTTACCATTTTCCAGAGGACCCCCACCAAAAAGGGGAACATTATTCAATCCTCTAAGACCCCAAAGAGATGTTTTGACAACAGAGAGCTTACCACCAACAGATCGTAGTAAAGAAAAAGGGAAGGACCTTACAAAACTATGTGAATTCCGCAATGACCATGGGCACGACATAAACAGTTGTCTCATACTGAAAATAAAGATGGAGGAAGCTATGAAGACAAGAAGATTAAGTAACTTAATAAAAGGATTGAAAGGGCAACGTACAAAAAATGATCAAAGGAAGCAGTATGTCGTAGAGCCTACGGGCCCAAAGGAGGAACCACTCAATAAACCCATCGAGATGGTAGAGTGTGCAAGAGAAAGGCACATTCCAGAAAGAGAGAAGCATAGGTGGGAGCAAACAACTAACAAGAATGAAAAGATGGACGGTGTCGGTAGCATGCCATATATCCGCACCCACTCTAAAGGACACAACTCGAACATGGTTGGATGACCTGCCCATGAGAAGCATCATGAATAAGTTCAGGTTCTTTAGTAAACAAATAAAGTATAAGATCCACCTGGAGGCTCATAATATTAAAGGAAGGAGAATGAGAGAATTCGTTAGTTCGTAACAAGATACACAGAGGAAACTTTCCCTCGTCAAGGGATTAAAGAAGAAAGCATAAGTTCACGAAAGCTATGGTCTGGATGGAAGATCACCGTGGGGATGGAACCTAGAAGGAGACAATGGGAAAGGGAAACTGCCCCAAAACGATAAACTGGACAGACACATACTTCTGTACTAGTCACTCTCCAAGGGACCCTTCATAATAGCAAACTTCCGACCATAATCCGAACCTAGTTGCTACGTTATGGATCGGAACAAGAGTACAACCAAAATTTTAATACAAAGCTCTAGCTAGATAACTAACTTGTTAAATCTCTTGTATATTTCAAAACTACTAGTATGATTGTGCACAAAAATCATCTTGATGGGTTTCAACCAGAACATTTACAGAGAAAACTCCAGATGAACATATATAGTGGGTATACTAGCTTTAAGTGTGAGTCACACATACAAGCAAGAAGCATGAGTGGGAGATTTTGCACTGCGGCGTCCAGACATCATCCAAGATACACGAGGCTCAAAGAACCCAAATTGCCCAATTTCCGGGCTAGCAAGTAGTTTCATACAGACTTATTGTGACCCAAAGTATGGGTAGACAAAGCATACAGTGGAATCATGCGGTTTCTGGACCACATAGTCTTCGGACTAGAGAGAAAAAAGAAAGAAAAAAAAACATTTCTATGATGACTTGTGATAATTCGATCACAAGTTTGAGAAAAAAAAAAGAGAAGAGCCTCATACAAGAGAAAAACGTCTCTATACTAGTTCACCCTCCTTACGGAGAAGAAGAGACGAAATTGGGAAAGAACAACAATAGCCTTCCGGGTGCTACCTCCGGAGGAAGTCACAATCTACGGACTAGAGGAAAAAACCCTGTATGCTAGCTTTTGATAATTCAATCACTATAAGAGAAGGGTAAACTCGTATAAGAGATAAGCGCTTCCACACTAGCTACCCTCCTTAAGAAGAATAGAGGTAAAATCTGGAGAATGGAGCAATAACTTTCTTGGTGCTACCAATGGAAGAAATTATCTAGTTGAAAGAATTCGCCCCGGCAACAGAAGTGGTTGTGAATTAAAATATGTATGTTACTTTCTGAAACTTCAACCCACCTCGCAAATGCAAAGAAGAGACCCGGGAAATGTCCTAATGGGATATTCGGAGGAAAGGTTATGGGTGAGGGAAAGCTTATAGTCATAATTACCATCGCATAATCCCCTCATAAGATAGTTGCAGGATGCACATACATACTCCCAACAAGGAGAATTGGGTGCGCTAGATCCAAATACAAGGTTCAACACCGCATACAGGTGGAAGCTCAAGTATGTAAAGTCTTGAAGCCAAGAGAAGCAAGAGTTAAGTAGTGAAGCACAAAAAAAAAATTCATTAATCATCAATATTCGGACAAGTCCATCTCCGTAGGAAAAC
>JANDBE010000048.1:16433341-16444045 GCA_024320915.1 Erigeron philadelphicus
TTATTATTATTATTATTATTATTATTATTATTATTATTATTATTATTATTATTATTATTATTATTATTATTATTAGTGTTTAAAGTAAAACCCCTCTACGATCGCACACTTGACACCACTACGTATGTAAAACGGTAAAGTGATAGGAAACATTTGATTGCATGTATCAAATTGGTATCCATATGACCCCAACAAGGATAATGTCAAGGTTAATCAACCACTTTAGTTCAATTTCGTTTCAGGCAAGATTCGAACCCAGGTTACTCCTAAAAAGTGGTAGCAAGTGGCCAACTATTCTACGAATAGTTGGTTCACCACTACGTATTTCACTACGTATGTATGCTGGTATCCGATCATGAACTCACAACCCCTTGTGTTTTACGAACCAATCAACAATATTATACCTCCAATCAAACTTAATAGTCATGCTACCAATTCGACCAACCCTCATTCATAGGTTTTGCGAACTTAAACACCTTAATTTTTTAATTTAATCCATTTAGAAAACCCTTATTGTCATCTGCATCAATATGACCCATGATTAGGCCCGGAAAACAATTTCAAAATGAAATGAATGTTACCTTAGGCCTGCACTTGTTCAAAGGATGATCAATTCATCAAACAACACCAATAATTCCTCTACTGAAAGTTCTAAATTGAATGAGGACGCTAAGAGAGGTTTAGGGCTTCTATGTTTGTGATTACTAGACTTATGCCCGCATAATATGGCGGCGGTAAGGGTAGTGATGGCGGAGGTGGTGGTGGTGACGGTGGTGGGGGCGGCAGTGGGACGGTGATGGGGCGACGATGGTAGTGAATGTAATGTTAAAAGTGGTACTGTAGTTATTTTATGTGTTGGCGAATCTATACCTTAAATTATTTCATTAAGGGTATTAGAATATATTAGATGAAAATGTTTAAATTAATGAATAAAGGAGAAGTGTATTTTTGGTTTTTCTAAGGTAGTTTGTTTAAAGAAAAAATTAGATGGTTTGTTTTATTAGATAGTATAGATTGACTTATTGGAATGATTAAATAAAACCAAGTTCCAATTCTTTAGTCACAAGTTTGCTAAATCGACGTATAAGTGTCTCTAGGTTCATAATCACTTTACTAAAGGCTCAATTATCAACTACCATAAAGCAACATAGTTAACACATTTTTTCATGAATAATACACAATAACACACATATTATCAAAGTTGGAAAACTCGTGACTCAGACTTGACTCAGCGAAATGAAGAGTCAGAAGTTTATTTTGGAAACTCGGCTGATTTGGGAGAATTTTACAACCTTAATAAAATTAGTTTTTAAAATTGCACTGAATGAAATAAATATCTTATGTACCAAGTTTTTGATGTCTTAAATTGTATAAAAATCTATTTATGCAACCTATTATTTACATTATTATATAAAATTTGTGGACACAAAGTTGAAAGTTAGATAATTATTATCCTTATTACCATTTTTATATCATATATTTCTTATCACATCCCCACTACCTTATATATGTCGATTATCTTTACAATATTATACTCAATACTGTTACCACCAACAATAGTTGTTGCCATCGTGACTACGAGTCGTTACAATCACTATTAGTCTTCGCTACCATGACACCGACGTCTCCACCACCGTTAGTACCCTCTAGTTTTATTTTAGTTAATATAAGTAGTTTGTATAAAGGGTAATCATCAACCGGTGACTCGTTACATGATTTGAATACGGTAACTTGTTACTTGATTTGAATATTATAACTAGTACATGATCTAAGTTTGTGTTTATTATAAACACATCTGGCCACAGTGAGTTAGGTTTTTATCGTAATCCACATTGAAATATTCAGCCGTCGAGAAATATATAGAAAAGTCAATTATGTGTGTGTGTGTAGTACAACTGCTAACAGAAGTATCGTACAAAAAGAGAAAATATTGGAATTTAAGCAAACACCAAAGGCTATATCCGGTAATTCCCCCCTTACCCTTATTTGATTATGAGGCGTTTCTCTCAACAAAAAAGTGGGGATATATAATAAGTGAAATAAAAAGTATAATCAAAGAAAAATAGATGTATTTGTTTACCTGCTCTTACCCACCAATAACACCACCAAAAGCCTGTTGTGTCTTTTGTTTTTAATTAATTTATTTATATCCCATTGTTTTAATCTCTGTCTGTCTTAATTCACCACTTTCTTTCCACACTTTCTCTCTCTTACATTTTCTCAATAATTATAAAATTATATACGTACAGCACGATATACATATATAAATTATACACATAGTTGTTTAAGTCAGAGGTGGTTTTTTGTAATGGGACCGCCGGCGAAGAGTACCTACAAAGACCTGCAGCTGACCGGAATCAGCGGCCGTGAATCGACGGAGATCGATATTCACGATGATCTTGAAGATGTTAGATTACTTGATTCTTATGAAAATAATAATAATAATAATGATAAAATTAATGAGGGTTTGAAGAGAATTCAGGTCAAAGTAACAGGGATGACGTGTGCAGCCTGTTCTAATTCAGTTGAAGCTGCGCTTATGAGCTTAAACGGTGTCGTTTCTGCTACTGTTGCTTTGTTGCAACATAAAGCTGATGTTGTTTTTCATCCTCATTTACTCAAGGTTTTCATTTCTCATTCTTTACTTTCCTCTTTTTAATTGTTGTGTATGTATATATTACATGATGAATAAATGATCATTACTACTTTCTTATGTTTATAGATTTATGTTTATTTCAATTTGCTATGCTTTTTTACCTTCTACAAAGAAAGATAGAAACTGCTCATGGCCGCCTTCTCCGGGTTTTTGAGCCCAATACCTCGATGGTATATGAGAGAGGTTAAGATTAGTAAGGCCCTCCAACCTATGCATAGGATGAGGATCGAACCATGACCTCTGTCTCCATAGGCCCGGGTGTTTAATACTAATACAACTGCTTCTTTTTTACCTCCTAAAAAGGTAAAATAAGATTAGTAAAATTATAATATGAAAATTTTAAGGTGGCCTAGTCAGAAGAGACCCTGGTAAGTAGGGGAAAAGCCTATGAAATGATCACCAGAAATTAGTCAAAAGATCAGACATCATAGTCAAATGCTTGACTTTTTTCGGGTAGTCTGGACATGGATCTCTCTCTATTTATATAAAAATGACTTTTTTTTGTAGAGCCATCTTCAATGGGTACTTTGGTACCTGGTTTTCGGTCTATCATGCCGGGCCCACTGGGTGTGATGCATTACTTATGTAAATTGTGTTTCTAAGTGAAATTGTGTATATAGCTTAAAATGTTCTTGTGTATCAGTCAGTGTATGTGATGTTTTGAGGGGATGCTCTTCACTAGGTGTTTCACCTGCTTGTCCGAAAGCGTAAAAGTCTAGATAATGTGGAGGAGGGGGGTTGCTTTGAACGAATTAAATGGGCTAAAAGTGGCTTCTATGTGGTCCACTATGGGTTGTGCTATTTTCACGCCACGTAGATGATGTCATTTGTTATTCAGTTTTGTTGTGGTCATATGCTGGTTAAAGTGATTAGATTTTAGTTGTTTAAAAGAACGGAGGACCATATTGATTTTGACATATATATTCATGATTGATGATTAGTAAAGTTACAGGTTCATTGCTTTGCTTAATTATTCGAGGTGGCTCTTTTTTTACTCATATGTAAGTGACTGCTAAGGCTACATCTTATGCAGTCATTGCTAGGTGATTGATTTTGTGGAAAATTTATACAACCTTTATGTTATCTATACAGGAAGACGATATTAAAAATGCGATAGAGGATGCAGGGTTTGATGCAGAGGTTCTACAAGATAAGAGTACTGCTCGCACAAAGCAACAAGGAACTCTGGTAGGGCAGTTCACAATCGGTGGCATGACATGTGCTGCTTGTGTTAATTCCGTTGAAGGTATCTTAAGAAAGCTTGATGGTGTTAAAAGAGCCATTGTTGCTCTTCCAACATCTTTAGGCGAAGTGGAATATGACCCTGAAATAATTAGTAAAGAAGAAATTGTGTCAGCAATTGAAGATGCGGGTTTTGATGCGTCTTTTGTACAAAGCAATGAGCAGGATAAAATTATATTAGGAGTTGTTGGGGTAACAAATGATTTGGATGCACAAGTATTAGAAAACATACTTTGCAACTTAAAAGGAGTTAGACAATTCGGTTTCAACAGGATATCACGAGAATTGGATATTCTGTTTGATACCGAGATTCTTGGTCCTAGATCTTTAGTGGATGCGATTGTTAGCGAAAGCTCTGGGAGGTTTCAGGTGCATGTAAAAAACCCATTTACTAGAATGGTATCTCAAGATGATGAAGAATCAGCAAACATGTATAGGCTCTTTACATCAAGTCTTCTTCTCAGTGTAAGTAAATCGTTTTCATCGTATAATACCTTATATCCGGTGGTCTTTTTTGTAAGTTGGGAGTAAAATGGTCAGAAAGTTGTAATTTTGTGTCTCTTGTTGAATAACCTGGGCTGTTTGGGCGAACAACATTCCACCACACGGGGCTATAAATAGAAGAGTGCTAAGAAGTTCACTGTTTGGAGTGGCCTACTAACATTTTCTGTCATTTGAATTTTGTGAATAGTTAAAATAATAATATATATCATTGCAGATATACATTTTTTAAATTAAAACGATTTTGACGAGGTTCGTCTGACCCATTACAACTTACACTATTATAACTAAGTAGAGGACGTATGATATAGTAAAACATTTGTGCAAAATACATTAACATTCTTTTGTTTTGCTTAACTCCTTTCCACTTAGTTGCTGACATATATCTAATTTGCAGTTTCCTATCTTCCTCATGCGATTCATATGTCCACACATACCTCTTCTTTATGCCTTATTGCTCAAGCGATGTGGACCATTCCAAATGGGTGATTGGCTGAACTGGATATTGGTCACTATTGTGCAGTTTGTCATTGGGAAGCGGTTCTATATTGCAGCTTTTAGAGCACTGCGTAATGGTTCAACAAATATGGATGTTTTGGTGGCGCTGGGCACTACAGCATCTTATGTTTATTCTGTGTATGCACTTTTATATGGTGCTATCACTGGATTTTGGTCTCCGACTTACTTTGAAACTAGTGCTATGTTAATAACTTTCGTGTTACTGGGGAAGTACTTGGAAATTCTTGCAAAAGGGAAAACATCAGATGCTATTAAGAAGTTAGTAGAGCTTGTGCCAGCTACTGCTTTGCTACTCGTTAAAGACAAAAGTATGATGCTTTTCTTCAAATTCTAACACAATAATTATTTAGTGTGTTTATTTAGTTATATTACTATTATAGTAGTTTATTCTTCCTTATATGAATAAATTGATTTTTGGTATTTATTTTTTTTGGTAAAAGGGATTACCCTGCTGAAACTTTAATACCAATAACAATTTACAGTACATCACAAGTAATGATAAATAATAAATATATTGCTGGTAACTTTTGACTTGTTTCTTGAACTTTTACTTTTGGTTTCATATGGTGGATGTGTTGGGAATTAAAAATAAACCTTAAGCTACCTGTTCATAAGTAAATGGGCCCAAGTTGCCCCCCTCTACTCAATAACTAACCATTTCAACAAAATCACTGTTTTATTTACGATCTTTGTAAACCCTGAGTTTTCATTTTGAAAGCTAACCACTTTTTATGGATATGTTGCTTGACCAGCATATCATGCGTATGGATTTTATGCAGAGCACCAGATGTTAGTAATTTCAGTATACAACATTTAGTGGATGTTTTTTTGTTCCAATCTAAAACTAATCAACTTGTCTTTGTGTGATTTAATAGGTGGGAAGAATGTTGGAGAAAGGGAAATAGATGCATTGCTGATTCAACCTGGTGATGTGTTAAAAGTTCTTCCAGGTGCAAAGGTTCCTGTTGACGGTCATGTTGTATGGGGTTCAAGTTATGTGAACGAAAGTATGGTTACTGGTGAATCTGCACCTGTTTTGAAGGAGGTTGATTCATTAGTGATCGGAGGTACTATAAACTTTCATGGTTTACTCCATGTTCGAGCCACCAAAATTGGTTCTGATACAGTTTTGAGCCAAATAATTTCTCTGGTTGAGACTGCACAAATGTCAAAAGCACCTATTCAGAAATTTGCTGATTATGTAAGTACACTTGTGAATTATATCTTATTTTGTTATCTTTATATCGACTTAAGATTTACTTCAACGAGTGTTCTTAACTGTAGTAATTTAGTACAATAGTTTCCGTTATGAAAAAGTTAGGGATATTTGTGAACAAGAATTGATGTCACCAATGTCTTCCAATTATTTCTTGTTGACAAACAGGGGGCGTGGATGGAAATTTTACTATAAAAAAGAGGCAATTTTGCCTTCTTTGCACTTTTTTGTGGCAACTGAAATGGAGATTATTTCAATTTTGTTAGGTGGAGAAAGTACTGATTGTACCATTTTTTTATGCCAAGTACTTCTATATATAATATTAGCATAATAAAAATAAGCTATACTGGTAATTATTGTATTTGAAGCTTAGATAAATATACTTACCCATATTGTGCTGTTGTGTTTCAGGTTGCAAGCATTTTCGTCCCTACTGTTGTTGCTTTGTCATTGTTGACACTACTAGGGTGGTAAGTCTCTAATGAGTTTGCTGGAAAAAAGAGGAGGAAAATGGGTGGGTTGGTTAACAGGTGAAAACGGTAATTTCTTAACATGGCCAGGGCAGGTTGAAACACTTGCTTTCCAAACTTGTCAAATTTGTAAATAGTATATGTGTTAAATACGATCATGAACCTATGTGATGTTAAAAACATCTTTCATGTTCTAATAAAATGATTTAAGAGAATTTGTGCTTTATAAGTACAGTTTAGGCAACTAACGATCCTTTCAACGCTGTTACATTTAAGCTAATTTTTTTTACTTCATCTGTTAGATATAAAACATGTACCGAGTTGACCCATTCATAAGGTTACCGGTTAACTTTTTCACCTCCAGTGGACATGTTCATGTGGTCGTGACCTGAAATAGTGCTATACTTTCTTATCTTTTCCTACATTAATGCAATATAGGTATATTAGCGGATCCCTCGGAGCTTACCCAGACGATTGGTTACCCGAAAACGGAAACCACTTTGTTTTTGCACTTATGTTTTCAATATCAGTAGTTGTGATTGCATGTCCATGTGCACTTGGTTTGGCCACCCCAACCGCTGTCATGGTTGCAACTGGTGTTGGAGCGAGTAATGGGGTTCTAATCAAAGGGGGAGATGCGTTGGAGAGGGCTCAGAAGGTTCAGTATGTTATATTTGATAAAACAGGAACTTTAACTCAAGGCAAAGCCACAGTGACCACTGTCAAAGTATTTACAGAAATGGACCGGGGAGATTTCCTCAGACTGCTAGCTTCTGCCGAGGTTAATTTTACTTTCATCATTCATTTCTTCATCACCATATCAAAATAGATTGGCCTGGGTCAGAATGCATATATTTTGGTGTTGGTCGAAAAAGGTTAGGTTGACCTGAAATACCGACATTTTTTTCAAAAGTTTATATGAGTAAGTTGATATATAATTCTTAAAAATGCATTCTTCGATCCTTTTGATTCATTGGATTGGTTATTGGATAATCTTAACTGATTGGTCACCTAATATTATATGCTCGAGAGTTCAATAAAATCAACTATTTCATCTCAGGCAAGCAGTGAACATCCGTTGGCAAAGGCAATACTTGAATATGCTCGTCACTTTCAGTTTTTTGAAACCACTGCAACCAAAGATTCTCAGGATAAGAACAATGAGTCAGCAATGTCCGGATGGCTACTTGATGTGTTGGATTTTTCTGCAATTCCTGGAAGAGGTGTTCGGTGTTCAATCAATGGCAAACAGATTTTGGTAAATTACCAACACTAAAACTATTCATTTTGTGATGAAATTATGAGTCATGGAACATTTTTATTTGAAATGAAACTCTGCTCGACAGGTTGGTAACCGAAGTTTGCTGACTGATAATGGGATTACCGTTCCAACGAATGTTGAAAATTTTGTTGTCGATCTAGAAGAGAATGCAAAGACTGGTATTCTTGTGGCGTATGATTCTGAGTTGATAGGTGCTGTGGGAGTGGCTGATCCGTTGAAGAGGGAAGCAGCTGTGGTTGTGGAAGGGCTAAAAAAAATGGGTATTGTACCTATCATGGTTACCGGAGACAATTGGCGGACAGCTAGAGCTGTCGCAAAGGAGGTACAGTACTACCATTCTAAGTCATGTCCCACTGTCCCAGTACAATGGCTGACATTTACTGCAAGATTATGAGGTGGCAAGATGAGCGGGTTGGGTAAAGAGTCAAACAAGGTTTAAGTTGAAACATGTTATTTTTAGTACAGGTAGAGTTGAGCCGATGTTCAAGGTTTTTCGTCTTTATTCCTTTGATATAATTAATGCATTAGTTATGACGTATTCGAGATAAAACAGTCTACTTTTGTTTCCTTTATTAGCTACTTACTGTATTGTTTTACCAGTTTCATGTTTTGACCTATTAGACTATTCGTAACCATTCACCTCTTTCAACTACACTTTTTCTTGTCACATCAGCATCACCTATTCATCCTTTTCACCTTCTCTTTTCCCCTTAACCATTCACCTACTATTTATTCCCCATCTTTATTTAATTAAAACACAAAATGACAAAACTTGAAAGCATATACTTCAAACTCTACCTCACAAAACAAAATAACCCATGGCCCACATGGCCCACAAAAGATAAAAGTCAGTCGGTGAATGTGATAGCCGGTACCTTCATAACCAATTCATTTCACTTGCATGCTTTAACAATTCACCAATTACATGTCATATTCACCAAACCCTTTCACCGACTTGTTACAATTGGTCTTAGAGGTGCAACATCTAAATAAAATGCTTGAAAAGATTTCATTAGTTTGTTGTTCTAAAAAAAAAAGAAAAAAAAATACAAAGCTTATCTGATATCTAGTAAATGGCCTAAATCTACCTTCTCAAGTTTCTATGTATTTAATCTGTTATACCGGATCATGTTTATCTTCAGGTGGACATTCAAGACATAAGGGCTGAAGTGATGCCAGCAGGAAAAGCCGATGTTATTCGTTCATTTCAAAAAGACGGTAGCATAGTCGCGATGGTTGGAGATGGTATCAACGATTCACCTGCCTTGGCTGCAGCCGATGTTGGTGTTGCCATCGGGGCAGGAACCGACATTGCCATAGAAGCAGCTGACTACGTTCTAATGAGAAACAACTTGGAAGATGTAATTACAGCCATAGATCTATCAAGAAAGACCTTCACTCGTATTCGGCTAAATTATGTTTTTGCCATGGCTTACAACGTGATCTCCATCCCAATTGCAGCTGGTGTTTTCTTTCCTTGGTTAAGGATCAAGTTGCCACCATGGGTTGCTGGTGCATGTATGGCTCTTTCTTCTGTAAGTGTTGTGTGCTCTTCTTTGCTTCTACGTAGATATAGAAAACCGCGACTTACTACAATATTGGAAATAACTGTAGAGTAGAAAATTTGGGGGGCGTTGTGGGTTGTATTACAATGTGCAAAAAGAAAAAAAGGTGGCTCAAGGAGTCCTGAGTTTTGTGTGATTTATTCATTGCTTTACTTCATGTATAATCTCTCTTCAATGTAAATGTAGCTTCTTGTATTTCTTTGTAGTTGATCTTTTATAAAAAAAAATTTGTTAAGTGGCCGTCTTTGGAGTTCATGGGTGCATGATAAAAATGTAACTAATCAATAAAATATTAAAATGTATCATGATATGGTAATGGGGTTGTAGCACAAAATGGTTTAGGAAAGACCAAAGTGGAATGAATGATATGCTGTATCAAATGTGAATGAACAAATGGTTTAGAAACGGTTTTGGTCATTCTAAAACTGGGAAAATTTAGTCTCTTTGCGTTTGTGGGACTTTAGCAGCCGTTTTTGACGATCCTCAAAAACATTATTAATATCAAATATACCCAACCCATATTAAAGATATCAAATTTCTCCAACCAAAACAGAAAAATATCAAATCTGCTCAAATCTTTAATTTAATTACTATTACAATATTACATCTAGAAAATCAATAGTTGTCATTTTTGAATTTGTATTGATCAATATACCCTTCTGACATTATAATAACCTTGGCATGTATGTAAATTTTTTACATTTCCCACTTGATGGCTCATTGGCTGTGACATTAATTTTATGATGCCCTCAACAATGGAGGCTTGCACCTGAACCCACTTCGTACGAGATATCTTAACCAAATGTTTTTATTCATATACTTGAAAGCTGGTTCCAAAAACCGGCTAATACACTTTGGTTAATTAGTAACAACCAAATAATACAAAAACACAGAAATTATTGCAGACCACTAGAGAAATTATTAAATATATTAGTTTCTCTAGAATATTAGCAAGACACTACTGATATAAACATCCAAAAGTCATAAACAATTAAACCAATTACTAGGAGACTCAACCAACTACCACACTCATCAAACCAAAAAGATTTTTTATTTTCAAGAAACTTTTGCTCTCAAACCTGATATTTTACAATCATGGGAAGCTTTTCTCTTTCGAACCCGTCCCTAAAAATAAAAATAAAAGAGTTCTTAACTTGTCCTAAGTTGTATTTATAAGACTAAAATAAGTTGTATTTATATATAATTATCTATACTTCTAGGTGAAAGTTATTTTAAGACGACATCCTTAATTT
>JANDBE010000048.1:16521646-16533548 GCA_024320915.1 Erigeron philadelphicus
TAAAGATATGCTAAAAATTAGGAAATAAATGTAAGTATGACACCTAGGAAAAAATCCTACATGTCATTATTTCATGATTGCCACATAATCAAAAAATTATCCTCTCTTAGTTATATATAAAGACTAAATTTTAAATAAAATTTAACGTTATAGCATATTTGTCATATAACTATGTCTTTTACACAATTATATCATAGACATCATCACCTTCAACACTAATACCATTTGTCCGTAAAAAGTTATGTAAATAAAAGAGGAGGATGCAAAATTTGCTTTGTCCAATATTTAATTTGTATTATTTAATTTACAGTTAATGAATGAATATTCCCGTGGTTTATAAATGCTGACCCACATGCATCTAGTGTAGGTTCCACCCAATATTTGGTCCGTGTACAACACTAGCCACATAAAGTCATACATTTTCATTTTCGTCCCACAAGGTTTGAACTTTTAACTTAATCGCTTTTTGTTTGAAATCATAGATAATCGGTTGTTCAACGTGCAAATGTTACTTGTGGTATGTTAGAAATACCAAATAAATATATAAAAGTTTATAATTATGTTTTAAAGTGTTTCCTTTAATAACTAAGTTATATATAATAAGGAGTCATTATAAGAAAAATAAAATAACACATTACTACATGATAAATGGTACGAGTAAATATTAAGTGGGAAAAAGCTTATGATACATATGTCACAAATCTAAGAAAGTAGAAATATCTATAGGTATAGGTTTTAGGCTAATCAACCATTTTTCATTTTGTAAACATTTGCTTATGTATCATATCACAATATACTTTTAAGTAACAACTTTTATCGTTTATATATAATATAAAAAAATATTTCAAAATGAGATGTAATATATATTAATTTATTAAAAAATTATAATTGTAGTTAACAATGACAACTAAAGTGAATAGTTAAAATTGTAAATTGACTATTGTAGTTTAAAACATAAACTTTTATATTAGCATGACTTTAATATATACTCAGTTAAATTATAAACAGAATTACTTTTTCGATAATTGATTTACGGGTAACCAAAATTAACGGTTCAATTTTGGGTAGCATAATGAGATAACCGAACCTAAAAAGTGGGTCATACTGTCATAGTGTAACCTTTATAGCATGAACCAAGCAGCCTAACACCATTAAAACTAAAAATACAAAAAAAAAAAAAAAAAAAAAAAAAAAAAGGTTTTGGTGATCAAACTGTAAATAATCCAAAGTGCAAGGGTGTGATGAAAAGTTGAAGATTGTCATTAAAGCGGCGGAGGTGGTAACTAATTGTTGATAGAAAAAAATTTACGTGGCTTGCTTTGCTTTGAATTGCTTCTCTGCTTGCAGCCATGTATTTGCTCTCTCTCTTGATTGTCGTCTTGGTATCTCCTTTGTTATCTGCTGCCACTTTTACCCACGGTAAACATTTTCATTTTCATTATTAATTCCTGTTTTTATTGCCAATTTATATGATTACAAATGATGTTTTTATTTCGATTTTGTAATTATTGCTTAGATAGTAATAGTTCATTTCTAGGTGAATTTGTTTTCAATTATCATTGTGTTTAATTTAACCATAGAATGATTTTTGCTATCGTGTCTATCGTATATGTTTTGGTACATAAATTGTGAAAAATAAAAATTAAGTACATGTATACTAAAGAGGTTTTTTACGTTGGATACTAGAATATATAGCAAAATGAGTTAATTATCGCACTTTCATGCACTAATCCCTTATTTTTATGTCATTTAATTTTTTTATAATTTTATTATTGTTTATTTATTATGTTATGTTATAGCTGGATGCAAAAAGTGTTTTTGTTAATTTGAAATGGTAAAATAAAATGCCGTTCACAAAAAAAAAAAAAAAAAAAAAAATGGTAAAATGAAAACTTACATTGGCTTGAATTTAATGAAGGTGTAAAGAATGATTTGTTTCCTGAAATCTTGAGAGAAGAAGCCGTTGCAAGACTTTATGAGCTCGGAAAGGTATCTCACTGCAAACCCGATTTTCTACTTATAATTTCGATCATCGACTGACGATTGTTATAGAAAACCAACGTTCATATATGTATGTATATGCAAAGTAATTAAATATGATTTACATTATCGTTGTAAGTAGCTGGACTAGTGGAAATGAAATAATATATGATTTGAATTGGTAATTGTGGATGAAACCTTTCTTTACTTTGAATAACAGGTGAGTGACGCCGATGGCTATCTTGAGAGGACTTTCTTGAGCCCGGCATCTGTTAGGGCAGGGAATCTTATCCGTATATGGATGGAGGACGCTGGTTTGACAACGTGAGATGTGTACTTTTTTTTTATCGGTTTTGACTTGATGTTTTGAGTTACTTCAACTGAAACAGCCTTTGACTTTCCAGGTGGGTTGATGGATTAGGGAATGTGCATGGTCGGATACAACCACCAAATGCTAGCAACACGGCTCTTTTGATTGGTTCTCATTTGGTAAATCACTCATTTTATGATTGTTGTTAACAAGCTTTTAATGTTCTTTCTAATTAAATAAGTTAACACTTTTTAATCATTCGTGATGTTTATTGCGCTGAGTAGTTTTTTCCCCCTCTCAATAGGATACTGTTGTTGATGCTGGTATGTTTGATGGTGCACTTGGTATAGTATCTGCTATATCGGCTTTAAAGGTGTTAAACGTCACAGGAAAGTCAAAGCATTTAAAACATCCAGTTGAAGTAAGCTCGATACGTATTTGCAATATGAACTCTAGAGTTCTTGAAAGTGATCAAATTTTTAATACGTGTTTGTCATTCTTACACTCGACATACTACAGGTAATTGCATTTAGTGATGAAGAAGGAGTTAGGTTTCAATCTACATTTCTAGGAAGTGCAGCTATTGCTGGTGTGCTACCTGTATCATCATTGCAAATACCTGACAAAAGGTACATGGCTTACTCACTGTCTTGTATCCAATTAATTAAAGTTTGAGTTTCAGTGAAACTTACAGAAATAGTATTCAGTGGTTTGACAGTGCAAAATGTTTTGAAGGACAACTTGATACAGACAACTGGAGAAACCCTCAACCAGCTCAAATATGAACCTGAGTCTGTTTTGGGTTATGTAGAGGTATAAAAAATTCAGTATTAATATTAATAACATTCATGTTGAAACTTTTATTAATCTTCTGATTCTTTAGTAATGTTCCACTGGGAACATTTTATATATTCCTTTGTATGTGTAACTTTATTATACTTTGAAGTTCAACCTCTTTTCCATTTAGTCTTCATTTTATAAGACTATCTAGCGAGAGGAGGATGTAGATCTAATTATGGATCTGTTTTCAGCCATGACTACTCTACTAGTGTTTTAAGCTGATAACATAATTAATTTTTGTTTAAATGTGCAGGTTCATATCGAACAGGGACCTGTACTGGAATCCGTAGGCCTTCCTCTTGCTGTGGTAAAAGGCATTGCTGGACAATCACGGTTAAAGGTATATCTGTCATTAGTATCTTCATCGTGCAACTTATCATTGAGCAGCTGAACTCAACTAATATGATTTGACCTACTTTCAAAAAAATAAGAAAATAATTAATAGATCAGTGTTCCGATATAGCTTTCATAATCATATTTCATAGTATATAATTATTCAATAATCAACACATTACAAGAAGCAAAGGACAAAAATGCGGGTTCAAGCAACCATAGACCCGTCCTTTTTTGACCCATATTTAAAACTTCCCATTATGAAGCCAACTACCACTTGGCACCTCTTATATATGTGCATGCCCTCCATATTGCAGGTAGTTGTGAAAGGATCACAAGGACATGCAGGAACAGTTCCCATGTCTATGCGCCAAGACCCTATGGTTGCTGCCGCCGAGTTAATTGTATCTTTAGAAAGCCTATGTAAACGTCCACAGGATTTTATATCAACTGATAATTCCGATGGTCACTGCAATACCTTTTCCATTAGTTCTCTTGCGGGATCTCTTGTATGTACTGTTGGTGAGATATCAACTTGGCCTAGTGCAAGTAATGTCATTCCAGGCCAGGTACACAATGCTCCTTGTGTATGAAGTAGAGTATCTGTTATTTCATTGTTCACATATTTTAAATGTAAATAATGTTTGCAGGTAACATTTACTGTAGATATTCGTACCACAGATGATGTGGGAAGGGAGGCTATCATTTATGAACTGTCAAAACAGATGTATGCTATATGTGATCGTCGTTCTGTTTCTTGTTTAATGGAGCGCAAGGTGCATATTTCCACTTAGTCTTTCCGGTTATATTAGAGGTTGCAACATGGGTGGGTAAAGTAACGAATCAAAACAGATATGTGTTTGTTATGGTCCAGGTTTGGTTAGTCTAAGATTTTTGGGTAAAGGAGGAATTAAAAACATGATTATCCGACCCACTACCATCAAGCTAAGGAAACTTTGTTAAAATATTTGAGGGCAACAAACTTGAGAACTTCGAATCAAGTGTCAAGGGCGTTATAATATTTTGATCATTTAACAATGTGTCTGTGAAATAGGATTACAAAATTACATATTCCAGTAATAATGTACCACTCTGAATTTGAATAAACTTAGCACAAATTTGACCTTGTTCATGTAATCTATCTAGTTGGAGTATATTCCAGTTAATTTTTATTGTGACTGTATTGATCTATTAATGATAAAAGATAATCTGAATGACTGAACCTACACATTCTTTGCCTCATTGGTATACAAGTCATAACTGTCACCTCTATAATTATTCTTAAATGCACATACAAGTAATTAACTTCTTATTCTCACGTGAATTTTGCTGCAGCATGATGCAAATGCTGTAAAATGTGATGCTGGATTAAATTCACAGCTAAAATCTGCGGCCTATGCTGCTTTAAAACGCATGACTGGTGAGAATATTGGTGATGTGCCAGTACTCATGAGTGGTGCAGGACATGATGCTATGGCCATGTCTCATTTGACGAAGGTTCGTTCTTCTATCTTATGCCTCTTGTTTGAATCACCATGCTCATGACTCCACTTACTGTCAGCTGTCCGGCTAATACTCTAATAGAGTCGCTAAATTGTATGCATAGAAAGGATACTTTTGGCAATTTCAAATGATTCATGAAAGAATGTGTCAAGATATAATACTGTATTATATCTCACAAGAGTTGAATCGAAATTTATTCAAAAGTGAAATGCGAAGTAGGTGGAAGTGTCTGATATGCTTTCCACAATTTCTGATTATCATTTTAACTATATAGTTTATGCTAATATATTTACCACATCTGTCTTCCATAACTATTTTTTTTTTTTTTTACATGCTATCAAATTATTAAAAAAAATAAGAGTAGTAATTTAACTTTGTTTTGTCTCTTTTCAAAGTTGACATGAAAGTTAAGCATGCAATATATCAAAGCCGAATTCGTTTAATAATATAATAATTTACATAGGAATAAAAGGCAAACAGACAACAAGCTGCGCCACTACTCCTTTTTGTATAGCAAAACTAAGACGTTTAAAAAACTACATTCATCGATCGTCGCGTCACGACATTACTATGCATGACCCGTTGGACCCTTCCAAGTAACTCGACGGCCTCAGGTGCAAGAAAGCCAAAGGTATCAAATGCAAAGAGTATAAATACATGTTGGTTGTCAAGACACGCCTTCTCATAGTAATACCCGTTGGACTACTTTGCATGATGCAGCTTTTAAAGCAGCAAGACCGGCAGTGAAGTTGCACCCTAAGCCCACAAGAAGAGAGACTCCTGTTAAATCCACACAAGCATGTTTTCCCCTAGTCCAACCAAAGACCAAAATGTCAGCAGGTTTGAGAGTAGATCTCCCTTCCAACGGGTCAGTCAAAAAATTCACTGGCACTTCCTTCTTAGCATTACTCCCAGCCCGTCTAGAATGTCAAAGAGAATCCAAACCCCGGTAGCTCTTTACAGTGAAGCGCATGCTCCCCGAAGGAATCCAAACAAGCTTTCCGACAAATAGGACATATCTCATCAATAGGACCCAGCCCGGTATAGGCTGTACTATATAATTCTCTGTTTTGACACATTACCTGAATGCCAACATGTCCACGTTGACACTTCTTAGAAAGGGATACATTGCAACCAATTTCTAGTTTTTGATTCATGCTTTCAAAGGGAACATTTTAGATAACATTTTGCAACATTTTAGGGTCAACACTGTCATTTACTTACATTTTTAAGGGTAAAATTTCCTTTATTACTGTTTCTTTCACATCATCAATAAGGCTAATTTGAACTTTACCTACTTTTCGTGAAAGTGTGACCCTAAGGTGTTAATATTCAAGGTATGAAACTCCAAATCTGGAAAATTTAACGAGTTACTTATTTGTTTGGGTAATAAATAACATCTGAACTCACTGGCCTCGTTTTGTTGGACAGGTTGGTATGCTATTTGTTCGTTGTCGTGGAGGAATTAGTCATTCCCCTGAAGAGCATGTATTAGAAGATGATATTTGGGCAGCTGGTTTGGCGATGCACACATTCATTGAGACTAACTTGTAGGTACTGAATCATCCCCCCTGTATGTAATTTATCCCCATGTCAAAGTTAGGCATCAGTAAGCTAATGTCTTCATGTATATATGGAATATTCTTCATAAGGAAATGCAGCAACGATTAGTTTTGTTGCTCTATTCATACATTCTTATTCCTATCGCAACAGTCTATTTCTTTCATATGAGCTTTGTATAATTGTATAGTTTTGTAACCCAAAGTTTGCTGCCAATGACCAAGTTCAACTGTAACTAGGGGCAGTAAATGAGTAAAGCTACTTGTCTTAATTCGTGAAAAGCCCATCTCAAGTCGAACCTAAATGAGTTCGATGAGTTCAAGCACAGTTTTGTAGCTCGTTTATTATATGAGACTTTTTAAGTATTTAAACTTCAGTGATGTGGTAACTACAACATCATATACAAATACAAGAATATGTATTTCGATGTGTTCTTAGATCTCATTTTGGTGCAACCAAAGGGTAATTTGGTTGTGTTGTAGATATGATTTTGGAGCGCCTTAGTCTGCTGGTTAAAAATTGTTTAATAAGTACATGACAGTAATTAAAGAAGCGCAAGATTTAATTTTGTATTAAATCCAACTGATTTTGAGGTTTCTATGATTATACTAAAACATATTTGAGCTTTTAGAGATGATTTTTCTACTCCAGAATGATTTGTCTAATTTTTTCTTGGATCGACTAGAAAATATATGAACAAGGGTAACATTTGTAAGGATGGATGGCAGAAACAGAGTGAAGGGCCAATGTGTATAAAGTAAAAAAATGGTTGCATAAGTTAGGTAAAGTTACTTTAGAAAAGTTTGTCTTGGTAAAGCCAATATTGATATGTTTCTAATAATGGCAACTGTCAAATATAATTTGCGTTTCACCAATCAAAAGTGAAGTTTTTGCCATGACCATAATTAAAGTCTCCTACCGTGAGTAACAAGGATTCACCTCATAGGTAAAACTTGGATACCTCATCACTTAAAAATCTTAGACAAGTTAATATGTTACAATGAACAATGTTCTTTATGCAATATCTGATGGTTTTCAGCAAAATGCATAGAAGTGAAAGCATTAGTATTAGACTTTAAACATGAAAATAAAACTTTAGGAAGTTGTTACTCAATTGACCCAATTTCCGTGTCAAGATCTGAAAAGAACAGTACATAGAAGGCATCACAACTGTAGCTTATTATGATAGGTAAGCCGTTTTACGTAAGCATAACTCTAATTACACAACAATACCACCAAATTCTCAAAGCATGGTGAGAACGGGGGAGCGAAAATTTGGTTGCAACAATGACGCCATGAGAAAGCCAAGAACAGCAAGGTGAGAACGTCCCGTTAACAAGGGCCTTACAAAACTTACATGTGAATATGAATTATAGAATTATGGAGTATAAGCTTTCAACTTTTTGGTCTTATGGTAGCGCCTTTAATGAGTAAACCTTTTTTCCAACCGCCGTCTTCATATTCATACAAGAGAAACTCGACACATCCTTCCTTTCTTGTTTCTACTGTAAACTCCCCTACTGGGATCTCAAACCACGTGCATCTCGGTTTTTCCATCAAGTTTTCTTTGTGTTCTTGTTTCTTTCCGTCCGGTAGAATGAGTTTGATATTGACTGGAACGTGCCACCCGTAAGCAGGGTCTTTCAGCATCGCCACAAATACAACCTCATACTTGATTCCTGGTGTTAGTTTGGCCATCTCAATTTTCCCACAAACTTCTAACCAGCAAACATTTAACAATTCCGCAACATTCACCACTTCACTACATAACCGAGTTAAAGTTTGTGTTGATCAAATAAGAAGAAGGAACTTGTCATATTATAAAAACAAAAGAGAGAGAAAGCAGATGAAAGTCGCCCAAAGTGTATAAGGTTCAACCCAACCCAGCCATATTTGGTCTGTACAAATATGATAATTTTTGGCCCGTAATGGTTTTGCTTTTGTTACAACAATTAGTTCTTGTGCTAAATTAGATATCATGGCTTTTTTTGATCAATTTTGTTTATGATTCTAGCCACCTTGTTTCTTTAATGCACTGCCAGTGCCAATAACGAGGGTCTTCTCCCCAGGTGATACAGAGGTCCCTTGCAAACACCATGAAACAGTTTGCGTGTGACGCCTTGTCAACCCAGTACTTCTGCTTCAACAAAAACGAGATTAGTTTCAGTTAGGATGGACAAGAACAGACACAAAATGATAACCGTGTAACGAGAACACAATACTCGTCAAGCTCATAATCTCTCCTAAACGTATTTAACACATTGACTACTTCATAAAATCCAAGAAAAGAAAGTGAAGTGTTAGTGGGTCAATATGTTATGATCCCACATCGGCCAAGTACGAGATTGGTTGGTGGTTTATAAAATTACGTGTTCCATTCTTCTTTAAAATAGCTTTTGAAAGTAAATTCACACCTAGCTTTTACCGCTTGATGCGGTGAGCCTATTATCGGGTGGGATTGCATCACACTCATCTCATTTTAACTGTTACCAACCTATCTTTTTGTTCCACATTCTCTATCTACATGATCTAGCAATTTAGCTACACCAATGTTAATTAACATTATGAATTCTTTAGTACAACCTTAGAAGAAGTCTATGACAATTGATACGAATAATTTCAAACAGTATCTGGACAACAAAAGAAAACGGAAGAAATCTGAGGTACCTTTTTCTTGTTGTTCAAGAACACACCAGCATAGAGCTGGTCAATTGAGGACTTATACACCGAAGTATCTGCATCCTTTAGAATGGCTTCATAGTCATGAGGTAAGTTGTTCAACCGTGAACTTGTAGTTATAGCCGTTGTGTTCGCAGTCTGTTGTTGTGTATCTGCTTCTTGTGATAATCCGGATCCCATGTTTTATTGAATTACTTGTACCACTAAATGCTAAATTACTCTATGGAAACCCATTTTTATAGAGCATAAAGTTTCTTTTTGTCACAATCATGTTGGCAAAAAGTTGTGTTCTAATCTTCTAGGAATTGGATACCATGAGTCACTGTCCCCTAAGGAATCGGAATCTCATGCTTTGCGCCCATCCTTTACAATAAACTAACAAGATACAAGGTTCGCATATGTCGATGGAGTAAGGTTGGCCGTTCTTGGTTGAAAAGGGATGTACCCCATAAGAGAAGCATCTTTTACGCATTGTTCTCTTTGTGATAAAGATGTTCAAAATGACATCGTCCTCAGACTGGGTCATAGCGCAACCTTTTTAATTCTGGAAGGGCGGTCGGGTAGATCCTGTCAGTTTTTAATGACCAGCCAGTATGTTTCTTTCGTAAACTGGTGAATGATTTCATGTTTAACTGACTGAAATTGGAAAGATTAGAAATAGAACCGAAACAACACATGAAGTCATTAGCTACATCGTGTGGTAGCAATGCTTGTGTTAGCGGCTTCCGTCTACTTAATATGGAAGGAAAGGAACGCGAGGCTTTTTAAACAACAGTAGAGATCGAGAGATTCGTCACAAGAAAAGGATGCATTCACATTTTCGTCAAGTTGACCTATGTTTCTGTCAAAATATGACTTGTAAAATTGGTAAACGACTCAACCTGACCAAAAAGTAAACACTTGGACTTTTCAAAGGAGGTCTGAAGTTCGAATTTCAGAAAACTTCAATTCTATGATGGTCAAGTTTTTATATCAGACATAAGCATAAACATGGGAAAACATATGGACAACACAACCTTAATCTGTTCATATCACCTAGCTGGAATCATAGCATTGAAAAATGATTTACTTCTTCAGAAAAAAAATGATTATACATCTTTATTGGAGTCCCTAGCTAGAAAAACTTTCATAAATGCTAAGATTAGTACAAGGCGACAAGATTAGAAACATTGCCTTCACAATGAATTAACCCTTGTTATGCACAATCAGGGCTATAATCAGATTTAGCAAAGTAAAAGTCCAAGATGTTGGTACTTGTTTAATTCCACTCCATGGAAATGACATCTTTTTGGCAACGAGACAGACTTGAACCACTAGCCCAAAGTTCGAATTTGGCTCATAGTTAGCTTAGGGAACAAACCAGCACTACATAATCCTATTCTAGGTTCCACTAACCAAACAGGTTACGCATAACAGTTATTTAGGTGACCCACAAACCAAGACTTTGTGGGCTCAATCAACTAATGGAACAAATCTGTAATACAAGTGTGAATATTTGCCTTGCCGTTTTTAAGTTTTTTATTCTACCTTCCAATACTTTTAATTGTCTGGTTCCTATTTGGTACTTGTTGGATCAGTTTTGTACAGGTGTATGCAGCGCATACTAGTGTGTGCAGAAGATAATGGGTAAGAGGTGTGTTAATGACTTAGCACAATGTTTTAATAGTGCCAAAGAAAATTCAATGACTTGGCACAATGTACTAACAAAAAATTCAAGTTAGAATAGTACATATACTTTCTGGGCAAAAGAAAGAAATCTATCAGCCGATCAGCCTGTTGTAGTGGCTCCAGGGTTGACTGCAGACTCTATATCTTCAGCAGTCACTGGTTTATGCAACTGTATATAAAGATCTTGTATAAATATGACATATGTACAATGCAATGTGAACTTCTCGATATCAAATTCTATACAAATTAAGCAGAGTTGATACAATGTCATGTTCATATATGTAAAGGTGATCACTAAAAGAACCCGAATAACCTCTTAAATAAAAAACTTAGAAAGAAATCGAGTTCTTGTAAAAGGTCTTGTATATCAGATTTGAATTTCAATATTCAGCTTATGTAAATTGATAAGATACTCCAAATAAATTTTTGAGAGATTCTTAATGAAAAGGATGAGTGAGTAATGACGATGTCGCTTTGTAAAAAAGATATAATGATTTAGATGAAGGTTAAAAGATAAAGCAACCACATGACCAAATAACTATGGGAAGAATGCAAACAATGAAAAAATCCTTTTATATAATCAGAAATCAGATAAGAACTTACTGCTTTGGCAACATCAAACCAATGAAACGCACGCAAGAAAGGATCTTCTTTTGATGGAAGATCATCATGATTCCATAAGGTAACATTTTGAAACTTAGCTTTCATCTTCCAAGCATTAGTATCACAAGTTTTTTTCTTTGCAGACGTGTTCTTTCCTAAGACAAATCCTGCGTTATTTTAGAAAACTTCCAGTCAAATATCAAAACAAACTTGCTAGTTCGTCTGTCTTCTACATAATGATGATAAACAATATAAAATCAGTGTGTGGCAATTACAGCTACTATCTACAACATTGTATCTAAACCACGTATGTTGCATGGGAAGCTTAACAGAAGCAAACTGCATAATCTAAGCACAACTTACTACATAATTTAATCATCTTTTGGTATCTCCTTTGAAGAATATTACACCTTTTTTTGGCATAGA
>JANDBE010000048.1:16628086-16640419 GCA_024320915.1 Erigeron philadelphicus
AATCCCTCAGGAGTGTACGCTCATTAAAATGGAGGTGGTCCCACCATTCCCTGCTAAATTTGCACATTTGGAAGGAAAGAAGGTCTATCTTGCTGCTGCAACCTTACGACCAGAGACCATGTATGGTCAAACCAATTCTTGGGTCTTGCCAGATGGGAAGTATGGAGCTTTTGAAATCAATGAAGATGAGGTCTTCATTTTGACTGAGCGAGCAGCTCGCAATTTGGCATATCAACGTCAGTCACGAGTACATGAGAAGCCTACATGTCTCGTAGAGTTGATTGGTCAAGATCTTATAGGGTTACCCCTTCGGTCACCATTGTCATTCAATGAAATCATATACTGCCTTCCAATGCTCTCGGTGCTTACTGATAAGGGTACTGGAATAGTGACCAGCGTGCCCAGTGATTCCCCTGATGATTTCATGGCGTTGCAGGTAATATTTCTTGTATATACTGCCCTTTATTATGAGTTATATTGTTGCTTTCCTCTTACAGATTTATAAACAATTCAAATTATGATTTTGAAAGAGAATTTGGAGCTTAAACTTGGGTGTCAAAGTTGTGTCTTACAAAAGTTCTAGAATTATAACAGTGTTTCTTACTTGGTGAAATAATATTCACTGAACCAAATTAGTTGGTGAGTTATCTATTGATGGACACATTGGCAAGTTATTTAGAAGTTTTAATTATGCGCAAGAGAAATTGTGGCTGCTGATTCTCACATGGATAACTTATTTTCTAACGAAGCAAGAAAACTATGTAGTATTTTCCTTCAGTGGCCTCCCAATTTTTGTGTGTGTGAATCAGTTATCTACTTTTTTTTTTCCTTTTTTTTTAGTCTTCTATAATATTGCACGTGAAGTTATTCAATCGAACTCAGTTATTTTTTTTAACAAAAATGAACATATTGTTGGTGGGAACATATTGTCAGTGGCTTGTTTGAACTTATGAAGCCAAGATAAGATGGGTTTGTAACTTCCCTTCTGTGATTGATTTTGTTCTCCATTTAATAGGTATATACTTGTATTTGATTCTTTGTTGCCAGTTTAGGACTGTCATGTATATAGTGGCTAACATCATTCTGATCACAAGTCTCTCTTTTGGGCATTCGTAGGTTGAAAACCATCTAAGAAACCAGAATTCATGAAAGGAAAAATTGAGTTGGAGAATCTATAGTGTTAATTTTTTGAGTACCAAGTAAAGATTATATTAGATAAATATTTTCTTATGTGTATGCTTAATGGGATTAGATTGGTGCAAAACCTTTAAAATATGTATTTTTTTATTCGGATTTTGTCGCTACTTTAACAATAACTTAATGGTGTTGCAGGATTTGAAATCAAAAGCTCCTTTCAGGGCTAAGTTTGGTATAAAAGATGAGTGGGTATTACCTTTTGAGGTCATCCCAATCATTAGCCACCCTGAGTTTGGTGATAAATCTGCTGAAAAAATATGCGTTGACATGAAAATTAAGAGCCAAAATGAGAGAGAAAAGCTCGATGCTGCTAAAAAGGTTATCTACAAGGGTGGTTTTTATGAAGGAACGATGATTGCTGGTGAATTTGCCGGGATGCGTGTTCAAGATGCTAAAACCTTGATCAGAAGCAAGCTTCTAGAACTTGGTGAAGCTGTTGTATACAGTGAACCTGAGAAGAAAGTGATGTCACGTTCAGGTGACGAGTGTGTTGTTGCCTTAACTGATCAATGGTATCTCACCTATGGTGAAGGTAGCTGGAGAGAAGCTGCAGAAGAGTGCTTAGCCAACATGAATTTATACTCTGATGAGACTCGCCATGGTTTCGAGCATACTCTGAGCTGGTTAAATCAATGGGCATGCTCTAGAAGTTTTGGTTTGGGGACTCGTATTCCATGGGACGAGGAGTTTTTGGTGGAGTCACTATCTGATTCCACCATCTACATGGCTTACTATACAGTGTGTCATCTATTACAGAAAGGAGAATTATTTGGTGCAGACACCTCTGCTGTAAAACCTGAGCAGCTTAGTGATGATGTTTGGGACTATTTATTTCTTTCAGGCCCAGAACCTCAATCTTCAGATATTCCTTTATCACTTCTAAAGAAGATGAGACAGGAGTTTGAGTATTGGTATCCGGTTGATCTTCGTGTTTCTGGCAAGGATCTCATACAGAATCACCTTACGTTCTGTATCTATAACCACACCGCGATATTTCCTAAGGAACATTGGCCTCGTGGGTTCAGATGCAATGGTCACATTATGTTGAACTCAGAGAAAATGTCAAAGTCAACCGGGAATTTTAGGACCTTAAAACAAGCTATTGAGGAATTCTCAGCTGATGCCACTAGATTCTCTCTTGCTGATGCTGGTGATGGAATGGATGATGCCAATTTTGTATTTGAAACCGCCAATGCAGCGATTTTGAGGCTTACGAAGGAGAGAGTGTGGATGGAGGAAGTTCTTGCTGCTGAGTCATCTTTAAGAGTGGGCCCGCCTTCTATTTATGCTGATCGTGTCTTTGCTAATGAAATGAACTTTGCCATAAAAATGACCGAAAAGAACTACAGTGATTACATGTTTCGTGAAGCTCTGAAAACTGGGTTCTATGATCTACAAGCTGCTAGGGATGAATATAGGCTTTCTTGTGGATCAAGTGGCATGAATCGTGATCTTTTGTGGCGGTTTATGGATGTTCAGACGCGGCTTATTGCTCCTATTTGCCCTCATTATTCTGAATATGTATGGAAGAAACTTTTGAATAAGGAAGGGTTTGTGATTAAAGCTGGATGGCCTGAAGCTGAAAACCCTGATCTTACCCTTCAAAAGGCTAATAGATACTTGCAGGACTCTATTACTAATTTCAGGTTCACCTCGACTTGCTTTACTATAATGTATTTTTAAATCGTCCGTTTATCTGTTACAGTTGCTATTTTCTAGCAACCTGGATGGAGTTAAGTGTTATTTTTTCTAAAGCTGGCATTCTCGCTCATTTACATAATTGTATAGCATAAAAATATATGAATGTTGCTAAAACGGAAACAGGTTAGAGGAGTCAAACCGGTTTTAGAAGTGTATTGCTTAAAATGTTCTGAATTGCTTTATTCTACAACTTAGATGTTGGAATAATATAGCTTTTTTTTGAAAGGCGAATTTAAGGAATAATGTAGCTTATGTGGTCATTGTCATTTTCGTCAAACGATCTATCTGTGTTTAATTTATACAAATATTGGAGAGTTTTTTGTCAACCTGGGGCATGCAATATATGTTCCTATTTTGGCCCTAGTCCTATTATTTATTGCGTATCTAGCCGATTCTTTACCCTTAACGTCTGTTAATATGCCGACTGATGATTGATATATTTGAATAACAAAATTTGCGGATAATTATTTTCAGGAAGCTTCTTTTGAAGCAGGCTTCTGGTGGGCCAAAGAAAGGTAGCAATAATAAAGCATCCATTCAGAGTAAACCAAAAGTTGGCCTGATCTATGTCAACGAACAATATGAAGGCTGGAAAAGAGAATGCTTGAATATTTTACGCGACAAGTTTGATAGCGAAAACCGTAGATTTGCGTCTGATCAGGAGATACTACAAGCATTGCAGCAAAGTGAAATTGGCCAGATCGGTAATTTCAAGCAAACACAGAAACAATGCATGCCTTTCTTGAGGTTTAAGAAGGACGAGGTCATGACACTTGGCGTTCAAGCATTGGATCCAAAACTGCCATTTGGCGAGATCAAGGTTCTTCAGGAGAATTCAGAGTTGATACAGAGACAGTTAGGCCTTGATCACGTGGAGATATTGTCTGCTGCTGATCCGGAAGCTGTTCTCATGGCTGGTCGGCATGCTGCGTTGTTAAAGGAAGCTCCACCATATCCCGGATCTCCTACCTCCATTTTCTTGACTGAGGATGGTATGTCATATATATTGCTATTTTACACTGGCAAATTGGTATGTTGAGTAACAGGTCGATTGGGTTCTTGTTTATTTTGGAAAAGCAAATAGGTTCATCTTCATGCAGGTCAATTTTAGTGCAGGTCGTGATAGTTGTTATCAAGTTCGGTTGATCCACAAGTTTTTACTTGTCTAGTTTATATTTTTTGGATACGTATCTGGGGATCAAACGCTACTTACAAACCATTTTTATCTTTTCAATGTTCTGATTTAACACTTGAAAGGGTTGAGCCACAACTTTTGAAAGTTATTGGTTTTAAGTAGGTAAGTTAAAATGTCAAAATCATTGCAAAAAGATAAATTTTAGAACTTAAAGGACTAAACCATTATCAGCTCTTTTAGTTTTTAGCCGTCTAATCTGGCCCGTTTGACCTGTTTGATAGAAGATAAATTAAATCAACCCATTGATAAGCATCTATTTATTAAAAGAATCATTATCGGATGTGCCACATGCCTATGAAATATTCTTTCGTTTCATTTAACCTGGTTTAGACTTTGGCTCATTTGACCCGTTTGATATAAGATAACTTAAATCAACCTGTTCATAAAGGGCTATTTGTAGAAAACCATTCGGAAGTGTCACACCTATGAAGTATTCTGTAGTGTCACTTGGCTTAGACTTCAGATATCATATGTTCATAATAAACCAAGTGACTGTTGAACTTCATTTTTCTTCCGTTAGAGTGACGCCACAAATTTTTACTATCATTGTATATTTGGATCATGGATTTATATTAGGTACATTATCATCATCTCTTAAAGTTGATATCTCAAAAATCCATGTGTCTGATTTTTGTCATTCTTTGAAACAAAGTACATGAATAAAAACTTTCATGTTCAAGTATGCAATTTAAAACCTGTGGAGGTACTACTATTGCTTTTGTCATGTGTATTGAAGAGCCAAGTTAGCCACTTTGGTAGTATCTGCTACTGTTTGTTTTTTATTTGTTAAGCTTGATAAACTTCTATTTTTATTGATTTTTCTCTTTCAGATATGGCTTGAAGACCGAATCTATAGAAAGGGAAAGAGTATTGCAACCTGCTGGCTGGCTGACTCAGGTAACTGACCACCGTAATCTATTGTGAAGTTTTTTTATGTACAGAACTTGTGTTTAGTAGCTGTGTTTCAGTTCTAAGCTTTTATGTTAATTCTAATTTTTCTTCATTTTGGAATATATATATGTGGCTGTAGTAGCTTTGCGAGACCCAAATTTGTTCGTATGGTTATTTTGTGGACATCTAGCAGAACTCTCTTACTTTCTATTGCCATAAGTATTGTTTTGCTACTTTGGTAGGAAATATATCTTGGCTACCACCTAATTTATATTCAGTAGAAGCTTGGTTGCACAACTGGTTCAATAGAAAAGATATATGTTTGTCCATCTTACTGGTCATTGCATTATGATATTTATAATACATAAAGCCACCATTTACCCTCAAGTCTTGGTCACATCGTGCCTGCCATAACAGATTTTCTTGTCACAAGTTATTTCAGTTGCTTTTGTTTATATTCAGTTTGTCTAGTGTTTGATTTTAATTCCAATATACCATTATGTTGACAACCTTATACTCCCTTCCCCCTTTCAATATGGGAAAAGTGAATATAAGGTTGTCCTATACCCAAGCTTAGGTATGGAACCCCTCACATAACAATATTTTAATATTTGTTAATAAAACACATGCCCGCATAATATTTATGGTTTAAAAAATAGGATGTGAGGGGTTCCATACCTAAGTTGGGTATGGGACAACCTTATACTCCCTTCCCCCTTTCAATATTAGTTATTTTGCAAAAAGGTTGGTCTGTTTGGCAACCCTTCCTAAGGACCTATTTACATGCAATGAGCAGCTGGTGATGCTGCCCTTGAAAGACCAGTATCTATCGAACCCCCCATTCTGGAGCATATTGATATATTATAGATTGTTAAAGTAAAAGGAACAAGATAATGCTACAAATATATTTAGACTGGAATGCATCTTTTTTGTTTATTATAATGGATTCTGTGGTCGAATTTTACTAGACATAATTTCTCAATATGAAAGAGCCATTTTAAGGAGTACAAAAACAGAATTACTATAATCCCTTTAGAAAAAGGTGGCTTAGCTGATACATGATTATATCTGGAAGGCATCTTGTTGAATCATTCTGTGCAAAATGCAATAATTTTATTAATGTTTTTTACCATTCTGCCCATGGTCACGTTTGTTTTTTCTAAATGTGTCAAAATGGGTCGTCGGGTAATTGGTAAAAATGGGGTTCTTTATTGTTTGAATTTGGGTCTTGTTGGTTACAAAAGCTATATCTTTTTGTTGTTTTGATAACAGTCCACTTTCTTGGATGATGTTTTAGAAGGTAAGGCACTGAAAATACACATAGGATGACTTTTGACATGTTTGGCCCATTTGACATTTTGTCTATTTAGCTAACCTCTTTTCTGTCTTTGTTTCACTAGTTTGACCTTTTTTTATTACAAAGGAAATGGGTAAAAATTGTCCCTTATTTTTTATGTTTAGAATCTTTGCTAGAAAGATTGGTGGTTTGTAATGTAAACAGAGTTTGATGTTTAAAAAAGTTGATCAGTAATTCTTTATGTATGCAGGTAGGCAGCGAAGCTAGATAGTGGAGACCTGCAGTTTAGATGAAAAGACCGCAATCTTCCCATCTTTTCATATTATTGTTTTTTTTGGCTCTTTACAAACTATATTTGTACTGATCACGAGGTTATCAGGAAACTAGAAACACTTTTTTTTTTTGCAAAGTTGTGGGATGATGTGATTTTTTTTTTATTATTATTTTTTTTTGTTTTTAGCAAGTGATTAGAATACCGGAGATTGTGATATGCAAATGAACCTGGACCATATTAAACTTTTATGGACCAGCAGTTACATTAGTGTCATATTAGCTACATTTTTGCTCAAAATAGCTTTACGTTTTAGCTTTAGTTATACACATTTTTTCTCAGAGAAATGCCTTCCATTATGGCTCTAGGTTGCTTCATATATGTATGCTTTTCAGTAGAGGGAAGTGGTGTAGTAAAGCATTTATTTTGGTTCAGGTTCGACTGATATGTATAACCGATAAGGCATCTATTGGTTTGGCCATGAACAAAAGTACTCTCTATAGGTGAAATAAGCCTGAATTTTTGTTTAAATGATCGAAATGTTGTGAAAAAACTTGTCCTTGGTCCGCCTAGAATACAATGACACAGCCTAAGACAGGTCTGTTCTAGAACCAAATGGTCTTTAAAAACTTGATATTGGCTAGCCTCCTGTTGTTGGTTGGTCTATTGGCTAACACGTATTTTGATCGGTAAGACAACTGCCTTGCGTGTTCTGTGTAATTGTCTATTTTCTCTTTATTAATCCAGTTATCAAGAAAAAGAAAGACATCAGAACCTACGGTTTCCATGGTGTGGTCCAAGGCAGGTAAGCCATCACATGTCCTTTGTTTCCTGATGTTTGGAATGTCTTTGTTGCTTCTGGACATATATCCTTGTCCGGTTCGTAGTCACTTGGCATCAATTCCATGTCGATAGTGTAGCCAGTCATCCAACATTATACACATTAGTTAAACTTTTATCATCCGTCATAGTTGTGGCCCCAACAGTACTGGGGTTACAATCTGGTCTTGTCAAAATATTCAGTTTCTTGGTTTAACTTTTTCCTGAAGGTTAAATATCTTTCCACATTTCAAATCTTGTAACGCTAAGGAACGTGTTATTACATACTAGTATGAAACAATGTGTATATATATTAACGTTACAAATGATGACATTTTTAAATATATAACTTAAAAAAGGTTTCGTAATGACCACATGAATGTATATAACAGTTAATGGACCTAAGCTAGGAGCCTAGGATAAAAGCATGGATGTTTTTATATGTTATCGAAACCTTAGTGATATTACTATTATGTGAAGTGTGAGCCAATATGATCGATCAGTGACTTATTGTAAATGTCTTCGATCTTGGGGTATTTTACCTGGTTCGAATCTACTTCTCATATAGGCGGGGTGGATTTTTGAAGGGTTTTTTGAAAGTCACAAGATTTATTCTTATAATTTAGGAGTAGTATGACATTGCCGTTGTAAAAGTTTTTCTTATGTGAAGTGGAACAAATGAAAAGATAGCTACCAACCAAGGCACTAACCGTTAAATATATAATGGATGGATGGATATTTATATTATTGGGGAAATCACTACCACTCCTTACATTACACCATCCGCCACCTTGTTGTCTTTTGTCCCCCCATGTCAATATCACTACATTCATATATATAAAATCCATTAATTAATTCTTCATCATCATAGTTTCTAATTTTCATTCTAAATAAACATTTATGTTACATGGGTTCTTTAAGTGAACTCCTAGCTAAAGAAGGATTTTCAAATTCAAATTCTAAACACTTGAAAGTTAAATCCAATACAACATTAGTTAATAATAATGATCATGACTCCATTTCTTTACCTATCTACATTTGCCATAACCGTAAAAGCTTTGATGTCCCTAAACACAAGAAAACGGCGTCAATCGTTTCATCAAAAGGCCGTCGTTCGTCCATTTCTAATGAACCAGCCATTGATGAAGTTGCCACTAAAGCTGTTATCTCCATTCTAAGTGGCTATGCAGGTACAAACTAATTAACTAACTTCTTTTTTTTATATAAAGCTTTTTAGTGTGGTAAATAACTAACTTCTGGAGACATACCCAATTATTGATTATGCAGGAAAGTACTTAAAAAACAAAGATTTTCGAGATTCTTTGAGAGAAAAATGTACTTCATGTTTTGTGACAAGAAGCAATGAGTTATCAGATAATGGTGTTTTTGCAAATATGAAGTTAGGAATTGAGAGTATTGAGAAGTTAATCGATAATCCAGGGACGGTTAAGGAGTTAAAAATAAAGTCATTAAGAAATGCCATAGGCTTTTTAACAATAGTTGCATCATTAAATTGTAAAGAATCAAGAAATGGGACAACATGTGGAACTCCAAATTCACATCTTTCAGCTTGTGCTCAGCTTTATTTGTCAATCGTTTATAAGCTTGAGAAGAACGATAGAATTTGTGCTAGACATATATTACAAGTATTTGTCGATTCACCTCAATTAGCTAGAACACACTTGTTACCGGATCTTTGGGACCATTTTTTTCTTCCACATCTCCTTCATCTCAAAATTTGGTTCAATAGACAAGTTGAAACACTTTCGGATGATAGTTTGAATGATCAACAAGAACGGATGAAACATTTCACTAAGGTTTATGAAGATCAAATGGATATGGGTACAGTTCAGTTTGCTCTGTACTATAAAGAATGGCTTAAAACTGGCGGTCAACCTCCTGCCAATCTTCCTTCTGTCCCTCTGCCTTCAAGCAATTTATTGTCAGCTAATTCGTCTACACGACGAAGGAGCAGTTCATCCTTCAACAAAATGTTGTAAGTACCAAAATCCTTTGTTCAAATGCTTATTGTTCAAATGTGTGTTTTAAATAGTATGAATAAGATAATCACTTGTTATGAAATATGAAATAAGTTGTCTGAGATTTTTGGATGTGCGATGATCCAAAAATAGTAACGGGCTACAAAACTATTTATACCAAACATGTGTCCCTATTTATTCTAAGATTAGGGAGCTCGCATAGATATATGCCAGATACACAGCACTCTCTTCGACTACCATAGACTCTTTCTTGCTCACCAAAAAGCTAATCACATTTTGTCACACTCTCTTCGACTATTATAAGAGACTAATGCGGCGTGCTTTGACTCTCAGTTGTTAAGGCATGTCATATTTCTTCTCAGAAGTATCCTTTTTCAGCAATTTTATCTATTAATTACTTAAATAAGAAGAATTTGTCAGATACACAACAATCTATCATTATTACCACTTCAAATGTCAGAATGCACCCAACATCATCTCTTACAACACATTTTACTATAGTGGAATATCTGAGCAAAATATTTGTTATAATTGTTATCACATATCGTTTTTGAATTAGACTGTTCACAACTAGTTTGGCTCATAGCAGTTTATCAGTTGTAAACTGCACATCCTGTAATATATTTTTGTGCTGTTACATGACATATTCCTCAATCATGAAGACAACGTACTATATTTGGCGTCCCTATTGAGAAACAACCATCAATGGACTTCGACTATGAAGCTATGCAACAAAAGGAAGAAGGAGAAGAAGAAGAAGAAGCATGTAGAAATTATTATAGCAATAACCAAGAAAACAATATCAATGTATGTTCACACCAATTTTTGACATTTGCTACTAAACTGTGCAAACAATGTGTTCTCCTAATCTATTTTCTTGAATACTGACAGAATAGACTCACTGGTCTTCATAAACCATCAAGCTTAACTTCAATCAAGCAAGACTATACACGGTTTCTTCCCTGCCAAAGCTCAGTAACCGAACCCCAAGTGATGAATTCACGTGTAGTTGAATTTACATGTTCATCAGACCTAACCCGAGCTATTAACATAATTACCACTTCTGAAAGTTTACCAGAATGTGAAATGGCGATCCGTGACATGACCAAAGCATGGTTAGATGATCCTTTAATCGAAAATATATTGTCCAAGCCATCAATAATAGAAGGTTTGCTGGAAGTGTTGTTTGCATCTAGCAATGAAGAAATACTTGAGCTAGTCATCTCATTGTTAACCGAATTTGTATCCAAAAACGAATCACATGGCACGATCATACTGAACTTAGATCCACAACTCGAGGGTTTTATGAATCTCATGAGAAACAGCAGCTTGTTCTTGAAAGCAGCATCTCTACTCCACTTAGTGAAGCCAGAAGCCAAACAGATGATATCCATAGAATGGATCCCTTTAGTTTTACGTGTTCTTGAATTTGGAGATCAAACACAAACTTTATTCAGTGTTCGTTGCAGTCCTCATGTGGCAGCATATTACTTCCTTGACCAACTTCTAAACAGGTTTGACCAAGACCGAAATTTGGAGAATGCGAGACAAGTTATTTCTCTTGGAGGGTTGAGTTTATTGTTGAGAAGAATTGAGATTGGAGATACCATGGAAAGGATCAAGGCCATTTCCGTCATTTATTGCTGTATTATAGCAGATGGAAGGTGTCGCCATTACTTAGTCGATAACTTGAACCCTCAGCTAATTCTTGAGCTCTTGGTCCATGCAAAAGAGTTCGACTGCAATGACATCACAGTCTGTTTGCTTGTCGAGTTAATCTGCCTGCGTAGGTAAGATCTATAACTCTACGTGGTAAAATCGTCAAATTAGGTAATGGATTGAAATTTGTGCTTCTAAAAAATCGTTATTTTTTGTATTGGTCAAACTGGTCCATTCAGACTGTTTCGCCAGAAACACTTTTTGTCAATGTCTTCTACAGATGAATCAGAGTATATTATAGTAATTAATATTTTTGAATAAAATGCTTTACATGGTTTAACATGTAATAAGTACACATTGGATGACCTTCGACCCATAACGTATAACCTTGTGAGCTTATTTTTTTCGTTTTTTCTTTCCAACTGGCCTGGTAGATAGAACATAATTACAACTCGATTAAAAGCAAATGGGTCGAAATCATCACCCCTTGAAATGACAATTACTAAATTTATCAGAAAACTTCTGAGATCTGATTCTGTTTTCCTGCATTTAGATTGGAGCAAAGAACCAACCTTTTCGAGAAATTATTAACAGGGTGGGATTGCCTGAACACTATGCAAATTTTGCTAGTTTCTTTACAAAGAAGTACACGAGAAATGCGCCCCTTGGTTGCTGCTATAATGCTTCAGCTTGATCTTATGGTAACACTTTCTTGATAAATGGATAACTATTTGCATCTTTCTATCAAGTCTTCATGTAGCTGATATACATTGCAGGGAGATCCCCTGAAGAGTAGTGTGTATCGACAGGAGGCCATAGAGGCTTTAACCAAAGCAATGGATCCTCAAATATGTAATGAAAATGTTCAAGAACAAGCAATGAAAGCCTTATTGATACTAGGAGGCAGGTATGCTTACACAGGCACTCCTGAAGTAGAAAAGTGGATCATGAAAGAAGCTGGTTATAATGAAAGCTTGGAGGGTGGCCTCCGTGGCAGATATTATGTTGTTGAAGGATCCAACCATGCGGTAATAAATAAGATCTATGCTCCATATTTATTTATTTATTGTCTCTTTAAGCTTTCTTCCATCTCGTTTGCGATTGAGATTCAGAGATTGTCGGGTCGGGTAATGGGTCAGTATGGTTTTGGTTCGATACTTGTAATCTCTTGAACAAGCTAAAATGGGTTGGGTCAGGTTCACCAAATGTACTTTCTGCCAGGAAAATTTGCATACTCCTTTTAGCGTAAATTATAAATTATATGTACAAAATTAATTAGAGGGGGATTCCTTTAACAGTACCC
>JANDBE010000048.1:16640519-16652564 GCA_024320915.1 Erigeron philadelphicus
CCCCCCCCCCCCCCCCCCCTCCTTTCTCTTTGGTACAACTTTTGATCTCTTCCATGTGGGTCCTTCGTATATAGGTATATATTATCACATGCTGTGCTAGCTAGAAATAAAACATAAGCCAAATCAACTCATTCATTTTTAAACGAGTCAAAACTGTTACCTATACGACTATACGGAGAATTAATTATGTGATCCAGGATGAATATGACGAGATTGAGCACTGGCAGAGGAAAACTGCAATGGTTTTATGGATCAGTGGGGGCAAAGAACTGATAGGCGCATTAGGTGAATCAATAGCGAATGGGATTCCGTGTTTGGCACGCACAAGCCTTGTGACTGTTGCATGGATGAGCAAGTTTGTGCATACGGTTGGGGATGGAGACATTCTTCAGAGTATCAACTTTTCAACTCTGATACGACAATTGATACAATCTTTGAATCGTGACAACAACATTGAAGAGAGAGTTCTTTCCTCATTTTCCTTGCTCTTCCTTTCCACAAGTTCAGGTATGCACGCTTTGTGCCTGTTTCAAATAAAACTATGATTTACTACATTAAGCATCAAATGGTGATTGTTGATAAGTGTTCAGAGTGAACAGATTGAAATGACTATAACCATAGTTTACCAGGGTTAACCTGTTTATGTTTAGTGAGCTCTAACGAGTTCCATGTCACCGTTTGCAGGCTTATTATCTGAGTTATCAGATGACGAGAAAAAGGCGATGATGGTTCATCTTAGAAACATATCAAAATTAACATGGACCGCGAAAAAACTTGCTTCAATCATAACAGGAAGTCCATCAAGAAGAAATTCAGGCCTTTAACAAAGGCTTGTTCATTCAATTATAACCTAGCATTGCAGGGCTGGGTAGTATATACGAGTGTACAAATAGCTCATTATTTCCTCCATTTAGTGTTTGTTAGTACTTGTAATGTAATTTCTTTGTAAAGCACCCACATCTACATGTATATATCATTTCACATGTTATCGATCTGGCTTATTGGGATTAAACTTTTTTACCTTTTTTTTTTTTTTTTTAGTTTTGAGTATTAATTAAGTTTTACATCAAAACTCAAATGAGCATTAGATATTGTAAATGACATTATTGTCTTATATCGGATGAATATTAATTCCGAGATGTAGTAAAGTTGATGTTTTGAATCCAACTTAAGTCGAGCTTTAATGGGCAACCAACGATATCATTTGATAAATGAGGCATATTTGTCTTTGATTGTGTGAACTATGTTTTCTAGAATTTTATGTTTGCAAAATCTGTATAAGTCGCACTAGCAATGCAGCTTCGTCTAAGTCAACACAATCCGACAATAGCAAAGTCGGTTTTAGTCTACGTGTCCATTGCCAGTGTTGTTCGATGATGCCAAGTGCGTACGCGGCGTTAGCAGTGACGACGCTTGCTGACGGTCCACCAAAGATTGAGCGTTGGTGATCCATCAGGAAAAAGTTTACAAAATTACCCGTTTCAATTAATAAAATCACAACTCATTTTCTTTAATCGCAACACAATTTTGGGATATTGTGTTGCAATATTGGAAATTGTGGCATGCCAATTTTCCATTCATGCTGTGGTTTTGCAAACTCAAAAAAAGTTGATTAGAATCATATACTCGTATTACAGTATAAATTATTTCAGGTCAATCAACTTATATTCCGCGTATAGAAACCTAATAACTAAGACATAAGAAACATTAAGAGGACATTTGTCATTCAAAGAAAACATTACACGTCGATCAAATAATGGTATGGGATTATGAATAGTAACTCGCCCATATTAAAAGAAATGGGATTATGAATAATAACTACTCTTAAATTTCAAGGTCCCCTAGTAATTTGGAGACTAACATAATGAAGGTACTATAAGAATAATTAAATGAAAAGGGTAAACAGCTAAAATGACCAATCTCTTATACACGCGAGCAATACCAGGTGGTAAAAACAAGAGCACACCATTCCACATTGCCTCTATGTTTATATCATGCCTACATCATTTTATACTATTATATTATACGATTCGTTCAATTTCAGTTGTATTCTAGATAGAGTTCTACTAAAGGAATCATGATGGGGGATAACTGATCAATCTATTGAGGGTCACAAAAGAGCAAATGCTTGCCTCTACACAAAACAGAAAACCAGAGCATTTTCTAACAGGGAAGGCTTTATTAAAAACTTGCACATATATATAAACATAAGAGGCATTCCTGGTATTTGTTGGTCAATGATGCAACAGGTATCCAAGATAAAGGCTCACAAGCGCCACCATAAAAACATACAGCAACGGAAATCCCACCTGAGCTCTGTGTCTTTTACTTCTCAGCAAATCCTGGAATATTATATCAAATAGTAATTGTACATAAGCAACATGATTACAACTTATGAGTGTGCCTATTTTATCTATAAATAATATGTCAGAAAAAAAAAAAACATAAGTAACATGATTACAACTTATGAGTGGCCTTATTTCAAATGTATTTTATTTGTAACGGGTCAAATCAAAAAATTCAGCAGAAAGGCAAATGGCTCAAACGGGTGGAAATGGGTTGGCAGTTGCCTAATGTTCATTTTAACCTCTACATCGGTGTATTCAAAGATCTGTAAAAGCATGGCTTCTAAATTTATGCACTTGCTACTTTCAATTTTTGTTACTACAAAATGTATTTGTGGGTCAAACAAACCAGAGCCATAAATGACTTGTTTCAACCAGAACCAACTATAACCTACTAGCCAATCTACCCGCCCCACCCACCTTGCCACCTCTACCAAATCTTACCTATGAAAGATTTAAAGTTACATAATTTTAACTACAAATAACAATAAAGGCATTATGGCCTGTGTCAACCAAAACCAATACAACTCGCTATAACGATTTTCAAATTATAAAACGAGATAAAAACACAATTGGTTCTACAACCATTGGCATCCATTTCATATGAAGAAAACTCCAACTATCGAAACAAAAAAAACTTTTCAAGTCTCTTTCCTTTTCTCTGGGTTAGGATCAGTTGTGCAAAACATAGAGCATAGTGGTCAAAATTCAAAATTCACTTTACTCTATAGTAGATTAACCTAAAAATTTCTCAATTATAAATAGCTATAACTATTACAAATACAAAAGTAACAAAGAAGTCTGAAATCCTGGAACAAAAGCTATCAGTTTCTCTAAAGGGAAGTCTGAAGTAAAAAATCAGAGAAGAAATCAATATCAAAGCATATTTGTTCAAATCTTACTACACTCCATAGTCGGGATACCTAGAAAATTTTCATTCATCAAAATAGCTATTACCAAATTCAAATTCAAAAGGTTACAAAAAAAAAGTCCAAAGTTCTGAAACAAAAGCAATCAATTTCGTTGAAAGTAAAACACTAAATGGGAAATAAAATTCAATATAAAACGTATTTGTTTTTCCCGTCATTCATATCATAACTATAGTGGTTTACTAATGGTTAATTAGCCATTTTGTGCAATTCAAATAACATATCTGACATACCAGAACCTACTTTAAAGGGAAGACGGGTAATTCTTACCATTTACAGGATCATTAGATTGTTGCAAAATATGAGATTCACACAAATTCAATCCGAAACACATACATGAGACTATTATGTGAATACATTCAGATTTAGTCAAACAAAAACCGTTCAAGCAAGTTGCCTACAATTGCACGATGTATTAAATGTTAACTGAGTCACATGTAGTTTTAAGAACATTTCGACTCCATTTATAAAAAGGAAAGCAGGAAAAATGTTAAGACTTCAAACGCATATATATATAACACTTCAAAATATTGGGAAAATACTAATCTGCTTACTATGACAAATGAACTGATACAAGAGACATACCAATTCTCCCTGTAAGAAGTGTTTCTCTTGAGTAGCTGATCTTTTCTCTTCTGATAGATGTAGAATAGTTGCTTTAGCCTGCGTTAGCCACAACACTTTGTTAACCCAATCATCGAAAATCAATATTAAGCCAAAAACAAATTGACATGGCACAACTGAGGTAGCATTAAACATGATACTATAGCTTATGGAGATTAGATGATTCTCTATATCTGATAAAGCATGGAGATCCAGCAAACAAAATAATGCAGCAGTTGATAAAATGGACTTTCAAGAATACTGCTGGAACAAAACCCAATCCCACTGGTGTATGTTATGGGTAACCTAAATTTATGCACAAAAACTAGAATAATGGTGGAACTGCAATTAGTTGAGAATGTTAAGACCTTAAATCATTCTTGGCAAATGGAAGAATATGCTAGAACTTAAAAATCGCTAGTCTTAATGATACCTATATTATTGCATCATAAATGTAATTCCTGTGAAGTGAATTCTTATTCACGTACCCACCCTCTTATTTTACATTATATTACATGTTCTTGATGCAAGAGCATAAGTATCATTAAGACTAGCAATTCTTTAAATTCTCGAAATAATTTAAGGTCTTAACAATCCCAAGGAACTGCAGCTGCACCATTTTGTTGGTCAAATCCATGTATACATGCACTTTACACTTTCCTATGCTTGAACAATGAGATCTCATAAGTAAGGCGTACCCAATCCAAAAAAACCTCTACCAAATGGTCAAATGCTATGAAGAAAAAAGTGGACCTATTTCAAAGGAAATGAAGTTTTAGAAGACAAATCTAACAAGGACTCCTGCTTATGCTAATAGAAGGTTTTCTATGTTTCATTACAAAACAAAAAAAAACTGTCAAGACTTTGAGCTGAGACAATAAATGACCTTTGTCTACTTGAAGTGTTTATGCATTAAATAAATAGTAAACCACTTTAATCAATCTTATATTACAGGTTGGTGACAGATAACAAAGCCACAGATTCAATTGATAAGGCAGAAAGAGTAAACGACAAAACTATCTAACTCATCATGCAAGCAGCACCATGAAGCACAAATAGAACTGACCTCATTAAGCTTAACCTCAAGTTCTTTCACTTTTAACTTCATCTCTTCAACATTTTTTGCTAATACCAACTCTTCTGTATCGTTTATCTGCACAAACTCTTCATTTCTTTTCATAAATTCCTGGCTCTGTTTTACAGGTTGTTCATTCCTTTTTACTGGTTCTTCGTTCCTTTCTACGGGTTCTTCGTTCCTTTCTACGAGTTCTTCATTCCTTTTTACAGCTTCTTTCTTTATCACCAAGTCTTCCCTACGTGTTGCCTCTACACTTTCACCCTCTACTTTGAACACTTCCATGCCCCCGTCAACCTGACATAAGTTTGAAACTAATTAATTAACCACCCATTCCTACAAACAGAACCTGAATTAACTTCTAGTTGACAAACATAGCTGATATATACCATACCAGAATGAAGAAATCCCTATAGCACTCTTAAAACATATGACATGCATGTTTTCCTTCCTAAACATAAGTCTAGAGATGGCCAAATCGGCGGTTGGTCTACCAGTTAAAGGGTATGATTTTTCATTCAAGTTTACAAGTCAACATTTGGTTGCATACAATCGACTCCTACCTTGGGCTGAGAGCTAATTTTCTGGCTTGTGTCATCTTTCAGCTCTCTGCTTTCATTACTGTGCACAATCTTCATTGTTCCATTAGTTGGCGAGGATTCTGGAGAGTCTGGTGTGGGAATAAGAATCACTTTAAGCCTCTTTTCATCAACAACTTTACCATCCTCTTTGGCAAACTGCCAAACAGAACCAATCAGTTAAAGAGATTACAATCCAAATTCAAAATACATATTTGTGAAAACACCAACCGTTTCAGATGTCACATCCTCCTCCTTGGTCCCCTCTGAGACAAATGTACTTTGAACTAAGAATTTGTCTCTGCAGATCATGTCGGGAGGAGCTACCTTTTGCGCTTGCATAGTAACTGCATCAGCACCAAAAGAATTGGATAATTAAGGTGCATAAAGAATTGGACAATTAACAATGAATCTATCAAAGATTTCACCCACTAGCTAGAACATAGTTCTTAGAATGAAGTACGCTGATTCTACATGACATGTATGAAACACTTCACATGTATCAGGATCTTTGAAGTGAAAACACAGTAATATTACAGAATGTACATGAAATCGAATAATGCTGTTGATCAGAGTCTGAATTTCAGTACAGAATTTTAAGGCATGGAACATATATGAAGAAGGCCATAAACAATTAAAACAAATAATGTTCCCCTAGTAGAAATAGATAACATGAGGATGTTTCCAAAAATAAAACCTCTCTCAAATAGGATTTTCTGGTAATCTATATAGAATAGACAGTTATCTGCAATACATATTGCGACCAAGGTTTCACAATTGGAGCTTAGAAGGATACTTCCTTCAACCACTTAAAAAAATAAGAAACATAGTTATGTCGTATGGGTTTCAGCAAATTGTTTTAGAAAAACTTAAAGAGATCAGAATACATTTTAACATACCACAGTATAAATACAGAAAATTGGAAAGTCAGTCGGTACATGAAAGTATGAAACAACAGAGAATATGGGTTCTAATGTAATGAAGAAATGGTTAATTCCAATATCCATGAACTTCTCAGTTGACTCGAGTGGTTGATAAATGTAGAACTTCCTGTGCACTTGCTTAGATGTTTAATAGATATAAATTTCAAATAAAAGGAAACTAGGAGACATGAACACTTTGTCAAAAGCATAACCTAGGGCATGCACAGATGGTTTAGGTTGGAGAAATGAACTTCTCTATATATTTGCAATTAAAAAGATTTCAATCTTCAATTTTGTGCTAACCTCATTATTCAGATTATTGATACCATCAACTATGTCCTTATCGGCTACAAGAATACACTATAAGTAGAGTCAAACAACGCAATTCAAAAATATTGGTTAAACTACAGGTAGATGTAGGGGACATTGTACATTGGAAACAGGGATACCTCATGGGGAAGCAAGGATAGTCAATAATAATCAAGTCCCGTTATTTACATGACATATTCAGTGCAATTATACATTAGTGAAATTAAAAATCCTGAAGCCAAAAGAGAAAGAAAAAGGAATGCAATATATGGGCATCAATTTACTGCTGGTATACTTGAAAAGGATTACCACAACCAGCAGTTGTTTTTAAAAATTTACAGAACTCAGTAAGCAAGCATATACCTGTAAAATCACATGAGGAATTTGGATCAATAACTCCAGTATTCGGTCTGACACAATACTTCTTGGGATTGGTAGTTTTTATCTGAAAATAATGTTAACCAAATCGTTAAGTTTTTTGCTATGTTTCAACGTTAACAGGAACAATATAAGTTGGAAACCTGAAACATGGGATAAACGGCACCTTAAAAGCAACATGTTGATTGGTTTTATTGATCATTTGAACAGCACATGAGCTTTGTTTCTTCAGTTCAACTGGTAAAAAACATAAAGTATCAAAACAAAAAAAATTAGCACAATCGACAACAAAAATGTAAAAAAGAAATATCAGTTGCATTTGCAACACAAGTATTAATGAAAGAAACCAATAAATGGGTGATTTTGCAGGTTAATTATATATATGTCAGATATCACCAATTATAAAGACATGTGCATACATTCATTGCTTGTCATTGCAAAATCATAGATGATGAACTCGCTATAACGGAGATGTAGACATTATATCAGGAACATGCTACAGGACAAGGTACTAAAGAAAATTTATAAGCCTATAATGTCTTAAGGGAATGACCTTCACGCACAATGCCATAATCATTATACATAAAAGCAATCTTATTAGATGGCTCACCACATTTGTCAACAATTCTTATATACAATTTCCTCTTTTTTTGTTCATTTCGGTTTTAAACGCAGCATTGTTCATTATCCATGATCTTATAAAGTGTGCGGTGTATATATTCACTCAAGGGGAGACGGTTTGTATAAAATATATTTTGTATTGTTTATTATCAGTTAAAAGTTGTAAACAATCGCATACACATCTCAGAAGTCACCCATATTAATACGAACAAACAAAAAAAGGTCGATATGACCTCACTAAAACTGCGTAGTAAGTAAATATACATGACATGTATTTCGTATCACAAATGTATTCGAAGGCAGGCGGCATTTTAGTATTATGTTCCATAATTAAGTCAGAAAATAGGAAAGCAAAAGAAAAAGAGAAAAAGAATATTGAGTTACAATTGAACTGCAGGTCGTGCGGTTGAAGCTCCAAAATATCTGGTTTCATCGTCGTCTTCTTCTTTTGTTATTTATTTATTTCTCCTGAAAAGAAGCGATCGTCAGATATACATATATATATATAAACCCTAACATATATTATGGATTTTTTCCAACAGTTAAAGGCTATAAATAGATCTATATATATTTCCCTTTATAGCTTGAATTTGCAAGTAATAAACATTAAATAAGTTAAAACTTTCCATTTTTAGCATGATTTTATGGTTTAGATGGAAATATATCACTTCGTTACACACTTACCCTAAATTACACACACAGATACAGTATTAAAGCTTAAGATTATATTATATATATGTATATATTACACACACAGATACAGTATTAAAATTTAAAAATATATATGTATGTATATATAAATATATATAGAATGATGATCGATAGTAATTAAACAGAACAAGGAATTGAGAGGAGGATTATATTTGATTAATAAAGAAGAAGACCTGAAACAGGGCGAGAAAAGCAAGAAAGAAAATTAGGGGAATTTTAATAAATTCAGAAATAGAGAGAATGGGAATTTGAAATGCAAAATGAGAAAATATTAAAAATAATACTAATGATTAAATAATGATTTTGAGTTCGTAACGGTTGGTAGGTTGTTGATTTTGATTCCACTTGATTCGATTTTTACTTTACTTACTAGTAGTCTCTCTTCTCTCTGGGCCTTTTTCAATTCAACGAAAAACCCTAACTATATTAAATTATGATTATTATATTATATTATTAATTAATAAAATAGAAGAGAGGGGAGTTTGGTAGAGACACGGATATGGATGGTCTGATACGTTATGGGAATGCACCCACGAAAGATGAATTGAAAGTCAAGTTTTTCAAACCCCAAATGGATGTGTTGTTGTTGGAGCCATCTATACACGGCTACCCTTGGCTCTACCAATATTCAACCCGACCTTAAACGCTTAAATCTTACGTCTAGCTATTGGATAGAGATCTAGGGAACTTTAGGATTAAGGATGTAGAGGTTTTAGCAACATTTTGTCCGATCATAATCCAATTCGTGTATAGTCAAAACTTACCATGATGTGTCAAAACATGCCAAAAAACAAGAGGTAGTGCTCGATTTTAGCCAAAATGTGTCGTGGTCAGAAACATATATAAGCATATGGCCGAAAAACATATCTATTGCCGGAAACTTAATAAAACTTGAATAAAATTCGACTCAGAAATCAGAGGGCAGGAATTCGAAGTCGATGACGTTAAGGCTGCCAACCCGAAAGTTTACCCCGCCAAGATACGCTTCGGATAATCCAGTCCTATTTTTATGAAATTTAACATCATCGCCCATTCAACGTAATAGGGTAACAAAACTTATTCAACGATATCATTACAGACAACCTATTAGTTTTCGGCCACATGTTGGTTTAATGGAACAAAAAGCGACAACGCTACATATTAAATAACATTCCGTCAATGCTACCCCTAAAATAATACTACCAAACTAACTATAGTCATGCATTTATCAGCAATATTAGTAAATAAGCATAAACCGGAAGCAAAAGGAGCAACAAAAAACCGAATACCCAAAAAAACAGGTCGCCGGAAAATATGATATCATATGGTCGGGGATGAAATGAAACCCCAAATAAGGACATGTTGTAACACCTGTCTTTTAAAATTATGGATTTCAAAAAACCTTTTTTACCAAACGGCGTCATAAGGAGCGGAAGCAGTTTTTTACAATAAACTAATTGCCTTCTTAAACACGAATTTCCATATCCGATGAATTTTGTAACATACTTTATGTTTTCAAATAGAGAAATGAACCAAACATTTGTTGATAGTTTTTCATTTCTTATATTTGATAGGTCCCTAAGGAGATAACATGTCGGTTTAATATGTCTCGAAAAGTTGTATGGGGGTTGTGAATACAACTTTTAATTTGGGCTATATTTGGCACAAGCTTTTCAAGGAGCTTTAACTTTTAATTTAAGTTAAAAGCTTCTATGATATTAAAAGCTTTGTTTGGTAACAACTAGCTGTAGCTTTAAGTTTGAGTCAAAAAGCTCTAAACGAAAACGTTAGTTCTACAAGCATTCTAAAGATGGTTGTAGCTTTTAATGTTTAAAATTACAAAATACCCATAAACCTTACGGATAACCCTGTTTTTACTTTAGCAATTTTCACAACTCCAGAAACATTGCCCCTTCTCTGTTTTATCATTGGGAAAATGATTTATGATGTTAACATCATCTATGTTGGATGATGTTGCTCTCACAAACTCACTTAAATCATTTTTTACACATGTCAAAAAGTCCCCCATGATTTTAATGGTTTGTGAGAGCAATATCATCCAACCAAAATAATGTTAACATCATCCAAGTTATCTTTTATCATTTTATTTTATTTTTGATAAACAAGTAAATTCCAACAATTTTCAAACAATTTCTTCATTCAAGGTTAATTTTTTTATGACATATATATTCTAATTGAATTCTATCAATGAACTAGTATCTCGTTGTATTGAATCGATATTCAAAACACATCCAAATACATGTGTTATTATCGTATCAAATTCTCTTGATTCGACAGAGGAAGACAAACATTAAAACCCTTAGAGAAAAATGGTTTAAAGTGATCGCCATAGTTTTCGACTCGTTATTTTCGACTCGACTCGACTCGAAATCTGATTTTTTGACTCATGACTCGAAACGTGACTAGAATCGTAAGAGTCAAAATATTTGATAATATATAATTTTATAATTATATAAAAGTATTTATCGTAAAAATATAATATTTTATTGATATATTAAGCTAAAAAAGGAAAAAAACTATCAAAATAATATCAAATTTAATAACATATAAAAGAGTTATGTTTTGCAAAAATAAAAGGTTTTTGAAAAAAAAAATAATAAATCTGTGACTCGTGACTCGACTCGTGACTCGTACACGACTCGGACCGACTCGCGCAACAAAACACGAGTCATGTTGCGAGTCTGGAGCAAAGACGAATCATACACTGAGTCGCCTCGCTTTTACTTTGTTTTGACTCGACTCGTGACTCGTACGAGTTTGACAACTATAGTGATCACAATATCGTCCAATTTTGAGTTCTCATTCAAGAACACGATTCCCGAATCTGATTTTCGAAGTTAATTAAAGATCATATTCATCCTGGTGTGATCCCAATAGGATTAAGGACAATAGGATTAAGGATTAAGGATCTTCGAAAGTTTTGCATAGTTAAAGAACTCAATTGGTGCACAAACAAAGGATCCACATATGAAGAATTAGAGTAGTTTGTAAAATTTAGTTCTGGTCTTTAATAAGATGCATCCATTGCTTTACAAATTCATCGAAGAATTTGCATAAACTTTCAATAGTAACAAATGGGGTCACAATGGTCGTATGTTGTTAGCAATGATGATATTGCAACTAGTACTATAGAAGATGAGTTCAATGGATAGAGTTTTTTGCAAAGATATTGGGGTAATGGGGGAACCATAGCCCTGGTACCACAATTGGATACCTATCGACTCACCTCGTATGAGCCATATGATGGCGGTAAAATACTTCCATCCTAATCCCAACATTATCTGGGAACCCCGAAGGATCGAACCCATGTATTTAAACTCTACATATGGGTCTAGGCTTCATTGGTAACGGGTATCTTAAAAGAATTATTTTTGTCCCCAGCGGGGATCGAACCTGAGACTTTAAGGTCACCAAGTGTTTGCTTTAGCACTAAGCTGTGAAGTCCCTTTACCAATGGTTTCCCAAGGTATAAATCGAACAAGTCAAGTATTGCACTAGATAGAGGACTAGTATTTACTTAAAGATAAATGCAAGAATATAAATAAGTAAATACACAACTTAAGCAATAAATAA
>JANDBE010000048.1:16811268-16821387 GCA_024320915.1 Erigeron philadelphicus
TTTTATGTTTTTTTGTTTTGGGGGGGGGGTTTGATTTTTGGCGATCTAGTGTGCGAGATGGGGCTAGGAGAGGCGCTGGACAGTGGGTAGCGGTGCTGGCTGGTAGCATACGCGGTGCTGGAGGAGTAGGAGTGGCGTTAGACCGCACGACACTGGTCTTCATGGAGCGGTGCTGGGAGTCCCCTGATGCATTCCCAACGGCGCTGGAGGTCCAGTAGCTGCGATAGTGACTACTGTACGTGCATGGTTTCCTTCAGATTAGAAACAAAATACTCTTGCACACTTCTATCAAAATATCAAAATGGAAAATAACCAACTAAAACATAAAAACAATAAAAATGAAAACAAAAACGATTGCAACAAGTTACTTGTTTCCTTGATCCATTGAAGCTTGAATCCGTGATACTCAAAACAAACTCATAAAATATCATTATAATATTCAAAAGAATTACTTAATTGCAATTAGTCACATAGTTCCTAAAAAGATAAAAAGGAAAATAAAAAATAAAAAGAAAAATAAAAATGAAAATGAAATACGACTTGGGTTGCCTTCTAGGAAGCGCTAAGTTTAACGAGTCTTCAGCTAGACTCGGCCTAGGAACTAGGGTGAGGATTGCGGGTTAGGCCTAGGGCCTGTATCCGTAGGGTAATGATCGAAGTGACTTATGGCTTCTTTGACGTTGGTTCCTTTCTTCTCTTCTGAGTTTCCTGAGTTCCTTTTTGCTCCAGTAGCTTCAACCAACTCCACGTCGATCAGTGTTTGACTTTTAGAGCTGGTTCGAGTGGTAACGGGTTTAGTTTCACAAAATTCTGAGCTGCAGGGGGTACCAGCGACGCTGGGAGTGCCCGAGTGGCACTGACTGCTTGCCAGAAGGGTGCTAGCGGCGCTGGTTGTGTCCAGGTGAAGGGTTAGCGAAGCTGATCTGTGTGCCTAGTGGCGCTGGCTACTCCATGAAAGCTTCAGATTTCTTAGACTTGCACAATTCGACTTTTATGAACTTTATTACTCTTTCAGGTTCAGTTAGTATGATATTCTTTACCAATCCTTCATTGGACAACTTCCTTGTTGTTTTGTTAAACCCATCATGAAACGCCTTCATTTGTTCCTTTGAGTTTTTCTTATCGGTAATCAAAGAGTCTAATAACCACTTCATCCTTAGCTAAGCTCTTCCCCAAGATTCATTCTTAGCCTGCTTGAAATTCTTCAATACCATTAGTGCCTTCTCTTGGAAAGATTTTACGCGTGAGTTGACTTCTCTTTGCCTCTTTCTTCCATGTTTATCTTCTTCCTTACAAATGAGTGGGTTTAAGTCACCGGGTTTGATCTCATTTGACGCCTGAATTTCTTTCCCTTCTACCCCTGTTTTGAAACTATTTGGTGTCCAAAAATCTCATTTTGGATTTCTAAGTTCATCTTAAACGGACTTACTTTCAAATCTAACTCGTTAAGATGGTTCCAACACGTAATCCTAGTTAAGATTCTTTATTCTATCATTGCCACCATTTCTACTAGTTTCGCATGTTTCTTTTCTTGTTCCTCGATTTTCTTCAAAATTTCTTGCCTTTGACCTTCAAGAATTCCACATGCTTCCTTAATCCGATATTCCATTGGCAAACAATTCTTGGCTATCCGTTTAGTGTGGTCATCCATCCCTTTATATTTCCACACTAGGATTACGTGTTGACTAAGTTCATCAGCCAACTTTGTTACTTCCTTCAAGGCTTCTCAATGATTCCCGTAATTCTCTTGGCGAACGCCTCCTACTTATTGCATTATTTCGCAATGGATATAAGATACGCTCAGCTTATACTCTCTTTCACTTAAATGCAAATCCATCCCGTGGTTGTTATGCGCCGGTTTACTTACTGCATAGACTCATCTATAATGATCTGTTTGCTGCTCCGTCCTCCCCAGCGGCGCTAGTGACCTACAAGCGGCGCTGGCCTGTACTTCCAGCGGGGCTGGTTGGATTCCAGCAGCGCTGGAACGTCATGTCCTAAATTCTGTGCGCGTCTTTGCATTTTGGACGCTTCTTTCCATCTCCAGAATGTGTATCTTAAATCGATTGTGATTCAATGCTCATGTCTAAACTAAAACAAACTAAACTGAGTCTACAGAAAAGAAAACAAGAACAAAAACAAACACGAAAACGATTACTAACTTCTAAAACAAAATAAATTCTAAATTAACTAAAATGCAAACTATATAACCTTAACACTACAAATGATGAAAAGAAAATATTTTTGGATTTTTTATTTTAAGAAAATGAAAGTACTCACTAAGCCTAATATGACCGAAAATGAACTAATTTGACTAACTAAACCTAACTTGACCTAAAATGAAAAACCGAAAAGTAACTATCTCGTGCCGAAACATAAAATAGGATTGAATTACACTACTTAAAATAAGAATGCGTCGCGTCCCCGACACCGGCACCAAAAGACTTTGATGTGTGTTTTTTATCCGGGGCTTTATATTTATAAACTTTGTACATGTAACTATCTTAAAACACAACCATACTAACGGGCAGAGAACCCGGTTGATGTAGTATAGTATAGTGATAAGCTACAGGATCGTTCGGTATAATTCTAGTGGTTGGGGGGTTGTCATGATTTCCTATTTAACTAATTAAAACTAAAAAGTAAATAAAAGCCGCAATCGCTTATTCAGCGAGACGCTTTGTCTGAAAATATTCAAAAAAGAAAAGCTAATAACAATAATTATATTAAATACTTGTTTGTACATCTCATATCTCATGGTACGACCAAATACTGTTCTACTAGTTTGTTAAACTGTTGGAAACTTCATCACGTCTCAGATTCTCGTTAGATTCACTTTGCCTAAGTAACTAGTGTTGTCCCTAGACTCACACTACTCTATAAACAAATTCTCGTTAGAGTCATTGTTTAAGCATTAAATGACCTAAAGTTTGTGTTACTAGTTCATTTTTTAATTACCTGGCTCTTACAAGTGAATCACTTTTTACTCCTAGTTAAAGACCAACTAGTCGTTTTCAGTCCTAGCATATTAGTCCTAGTGTATGATAATAGAAAATCATCAGAATTAAACTAACATGTTCAGATATAAAACCAATAGCATCATGAATTACTAGTAAACAGGGACCTACGATGAATATTAAAAACACACTCCAATGGTAAACTAACAAACACAATAAAATAATAAACATACATGATCACATTGATTCCAAACAAGTATTCTGCCTCTAGCCTATCATTATTAAAGGAATAACAAAATCTGAAAAGATGAAAGACATTGTTCAGATATAATAAATAAAATAGATAAGTTAGATCTTGACCAGCGGAAATCTGCAAAGTCGACCTAGTGTTGTTGATGGGCGCCTAGGGCTGATAAATCGGCTCTCTATTAGGGTTTGAGGGTTAGTTCAGCTTAAATAGAGGTGAAAGTCGGTTGCTGAACTGGACTGACCAGCGGTGCTGGTTCTGGGCTTTCCTGGGCTAGCGATGCTGGTTTGCTTCCAGTGGAACCTGTTCTTCAAGGCCAACGGTTCTACCATTAGGTGGAAGATCAGCCAAACTCCATATTTTATTATCTTTCATGGATTTCATTTCCACATTCGTAGTTTCAAGCCATTTGTCAGATTCCGGATCTGATATTGCAGTTTTGAATTTTGAGGTTCATTTAAGTCTCATGATACGTGTACTTCAGACTCAACCATAAGATTTAATCGTTCATGAGCACGTATTGTCATTATCCTTATCTTAAACTTGAGTTTCATGAGATTCAACTCTTTGAACATTTTCCCCCAAGTTGATGATTGCTTGTATTTTTAGAATATGACACATCTTCTTCTTGAGCTTCATCAAGTTCAACAATCCTCCAACTATCTTCTTGAGATATGAGTTTCCTTTCAAGGAACTCAACATATCAAAATACTTTAACAATGTTTTCAATAGGAAAGTATAAGTAGTAACCCATCGTTTCCCTTGGTTATCCTACCAAGATGCACTTAACAGACCTAGATTCAATTTTGCCAGGCGAATCTCATTTCACAAGTGCCTCGCATCCCCAGACCTTTAAGTAAGACAAATTGGGAACTTTCCCATGCCACAACTCATGCGGTGTCTAGTCAACCTTCTTGGTTGGAACCATATTGAGAATGCATACATCAATCTCAAGAGCATAATCCCAAAAATGAAAATGGGAGAGTCTTAAGGTTCATCATTGATCTTACCATGTTCAGCAAGGTTTGATGTCTCCTCTTTGATATACCATTATACATGAGTAAGCTATTGTATAAATCCTCAACCTTTTAGATAATCCTTAAACTCTTGGCGTAAGTATTTTCCATCTTGATCCGAACGAACAATCTTGATGGTTTTACCGAGTTGATTCCCTACTTCACTTTTAACCTCTTTGAATGTTTCGAAGATTTCATGTTTATGTTTAAGCAAGTAAACATAACCATAATGACTAAAATCATTCATAAAATGATGAAGTAGCTACCACCTTTCCTTGACACATGTCTAAATGGGCCACATACATTGGTATATATTAGTCCAAGTAGCTCTTTAACGTTCTTCGGCTTATGTGGAAAATGTTTTCTTGTTATCTTCTCAAAAACACAAGACACACATTTGTCAAATGATTCATTATTTTATTGTAAGACCCCTTCACTTGGAAGCTGATGAGTGATTTATTTATGACTTTTTCCCCATTGGTTTTGTGTGAATTCGAGCTATAAATGGATCATTAGTATGAACTTTAAGGTACTTAATGAAGTTAGGCTTGTGAACAGGTTCAGAATTGAGAGACGACTGATCTAGAGAGTAGGAATAAGCTTAGGAAGATTAAGGATGAAGTTCGGATGCGACACATGAAGATTAAATGCTGAATTCAAAAAGATCGAGTACGAAATTCTCAATGGAATAGGGACGGAAGAAACCGTTAGGTTAGGGATGTTTAGGTATTCATTGCAAGGAATGACGTTAGCTTGGTTGGAAGAGTTAGATCCGGATTCGATCAAGACTTGGGAGGAACTGAAGGAAGCATTTTGAAACAGATTTTACCCACGTGAGCTTAGAAGAGTCATAGAATTAGTCATGGAGAATTATGCCCAAATGGAATCCGAAACAATAGGAGAAGCATGGAAAAGACTTAAGAAGATGTCAAGAGCTTACTATGGTCGTGAAAGGAGTAGAGGAGAACTAGTGCAACTGTTTTATGGTGGAGGAACTAGCGATACTAGGATGTACTTGGATATTATGAGTGGAGGATCTTTCGACTGTAAGACAGCAAATAGCAGCTATGCAGCTCTAGATGACATAGCCAAAAGGAATTTGGACAAAGATTGACTAAAGGCAACGTTGGTGGAAGGAAATGTGAAAGCTTTGAGAAACAACTTGACTTGTTGGCACAACTCTCGAAGGAGAAGAATGAAGACACTACCCGAAAAATTCAATTAATGCAGGAAGGATTTGAAAAGGTCAGGAAGATGGTGGAGTTGATGTATGGAAAATCTTTCTCTAAGGAATAAACGGTAAAAGGAATCACAACTAGGTCCGGAAAGGCAACAAAGTCACCAAGGAACCCCTTGAAGCTGAAGACAATGAAGATAAAGAAGAACCAGCAGAAGCGGAAGAGGAATCAGAAGCAATAAGACAATCAGGAGAAAGTTCAATTTCTGAACGGGGAAACAGCGCCGCTGGTCGTTCAGGTGAAGACACCAGCACCGCTGGTGGGCTTCCTACAGGAAACAGCGCCGCTGGTGGTGCCACCAGCAATAAGACAATCAGGAGAAAGTTCAATTTCTGAACGGGGAAACCAGCGTCGCTGGAAGAAGTCCAGCGCCGCTGGTCGTTCACGTGAAGACACCAGCACCGCTGGTGGGTTTCCTATAGGAACCAGCGCCGCTGGTGGGTTTCCTATAGGAACCAGCGCCGCTGGTGCTGCCACCAGCGCCGCTGGTAACCCAGATTCCAGAACCAGCGCCGCTGGTACCTTACCAGCGCCGCTGATACCACCCAGATCAGAATCGAGAAATCGATCGAAGCCGTACATCCGAACAGTTTTGTACCCGCTGAAGCTAACACCTAATTAGTGAGGCTAACACCGGGATACGCTAGGTTTATTAAGGATATGATTAAGAAAGATAGGATCCCGAAGGACGTTCATGGAATAGAGAAAGTTAAAGGCATTCTGGAAAAGAGTGACGATATCATTTCACCTAAGTTAGACGATCCAGGTAGTTTTGTTACACAATAGGAAGTAAGGTTACTTGTGATTCTTTAACAGATTTAGGAGCTGGTATAAACTTAATGCCTTCGACAATTTACACTAAGTTAAGTGATAAGGTCCTGGACACCACCATGATGACCATTAAGTTAGCAGACCAAACATTCCAACATCCCTTAAGTAAAACCCACACAGTGATAGTGATCGTAGGAGATCTACATATTCAAGTAGATTTTGTAGTTATGAACATACTAGTACAGACACCTAATAACCTAGTGACTTCTTTAGAGGAGCCGCCTATAGATCTAGAAATGAAACCCTTACCGCAAGGGTTAGAGTATGCTTACCTGCAATATAAGTCGCAGCTCCCAGTCATCATCTCATCAAATCTTAGTACAAAAGAGAAGGCAGCTTTGATGAAGGTGCTTAAATCTAGTAAGAAGGCATTCGGGTGGAAGATAGCGGACATTAGAGGGATATACTCATCATATTGTAACCATAGGATCCATTTAGAAGCTAATTCGAAGCCAGTAGTGCAAAGATAGAGGCTTCTGAACCCCAACATGAAAGAAGTAGTGAAGAAGGAGGTTATTAAGCTGCTTGGCGCATGAATCATCTACCCTATCTCGGATAGCGAGTGGGTAAGCCCGATTAACTGCGCTCCTAAGAAAGGAGGAATGACAGTAGTAGCTAATGATAAGGAAGAGTCTGCATAGATTATAGGAAGCTAAACGAAGCCACTAGGAAGGACCACTACCCACTGCCGTTCATGGACCAGATGTTAGAGTGTCTAGTAGGGAATGAGTATTTTTGTTCTCTTGACGGATTCTCTGGGTATCTTCAGATTCCCATTCATATCGAGGACCAAGGGAAGACGAACTTTACTTGTCCCTATGGCACGTATGCCGATAGGAATATGCCCTTTGAATTGTATAACACACCTGCTACATTTTAGCGTTGTATGACAGCTATCTTTCAGGACATGTTAGAGAAGTTGGTAGAGGTATTTGTGGATGATTTTTCAAGTTTTGGAGACTCGTTTGATTCGTGCCTAAAACAATTAGATAAGATGAGCTAGATGTGAAGAAACTAACTTAGTTCTTAATTGGGAGAAGTGTCATTTTATGATCAAAGAAGGGATAGTATTAGGACATAAGATTTCCAAAGCCGGAATAGAAGTAGACAGGGCTAAGATAGATGTAATGGTTAAGTTGCCATTGCCTGTAAATGTAAAAGGAGTTAGGAGTTTCTTAGGACATGCAGGATTCTATAGGAGATTTATTAAGGATTTTTCTAAGATAGCTAGACCAATGACTAGGATTTTAGAGAAAGACGTTAGGTTTGACTTCGATGGAGAATGCATTAAGGCTTTCAAGAAGCTTAAGAACCACCTTGTAGAATCACCAATAGTAGTATCACCTAATTATCCGTTACCTTTCGAGATAATGTGTGATGCCAGTGATTATGCCGTAGGAGTAGTGTTAGGACAAAGAATAGATAAGCATTTTAGGCCTATTTACTATGCTAGTAAGACCCTCAATGAAGCTCAAAGGAACTACACCACCACAGAGAAGGAATTATTAGCAGTATTCTTTGCTTTAGATAAGTTTAGGAATTATATAGTGCTGCAGAAGGTTGCAATTTTTACCGATCACATAACTATTAGGTACTTATTTAATAAGAAAGATGTTAAGCCTAGCTTAATTAGGTGGGTGTTATTGCTTCAGGAATTTGATTTAGAAATTAAGGATAAGAAAGTAGCTGAGAATGTAGCTGTAGACCACCTATGTAGGTTAGACAACTTAGATGAAGAGGAATTAGATTCTGAGGAAATTGATGAAGCATTTCCAAAGGAGAATCTAATGAGAGTAGAAGTAGATGATAGGGAAGAAGCTCCATGGTTTGCTGATATATCTAACTACTTAGCTGCAGGAGTTTTGCCTTTGCACTTGGAAGAACTCTTTTTGTTTAGGATGTGTGTAGATGGTATGATTAGAAGATGTGTGCCTAAGAATGAGACTAGGAAAATATTAGATGACTGCCATCCAGGGCCCACAAGTTGTCACTATGGACCATCGACCACAGCTAGGAAAGTGTTTGAAACAAGATTTTATTGGCCAGGAATATTTCAGGAGGCAAAAACCTTAGTGAACTTGTGTGATGCATGTCAGCGCCAAGGATCAATAACTAAGAGAGATGAGATGCCTCAAAGGAACATTCAGGTATGTGAGGTATTCGACGTTTAGGGAATAGATTTTATGGGACCATTTCCACCATCCCATAAGTATAAGTATATACTTGTAGCTGTAGATTATGTATCAAAGTGGGCTGAAGCCAAGGCTTTACCCACAAATGATGCTAAGTCTGATATATATTATCTTAACATTTTGTTTAGTAGGTTTGGTATGCCTAAAGCCTTAATTAGTGATAGGGGTAGTCATCTCGCTAATGCTCAATTAGAAAAAGTGCTTAAGAGTTATGGAGTGAACCATAGATGTTCAACTGCCTACCACCCTCAAACCAGTGGACAAGTAGAAAACACAAATAGGGCGCTCAAGAGGATTTTAGAAAAGACAGTTAGGGATAACCCTACGAACTGGGCCAATAGGTTAGATGATGCACTTTGGGCCTTTAGGACAGCCTATAAGACAACAATAGGGACAACTCCATATAAGTTAGTGTATGACAAAACTTGCCATCTTCCATTAGAATTGGAACATAAGGCTTATTGGGCACTTAAGAAACTGTGACCTTGACATGTTTGAGGCAGGAGACAAAAGATTTTTGCAACTTCATGAGTTGGATGAAACTAGATGGATGGCTTATGATAACTCAAAGTTTTACAAAGAAAGGACGAAAGCTTGGCATGACAAGAGAATTAAGGCGAAAAGGTTTAAGGAAGGAGATTTAGTTTTACTATTTAATTCTAGATTTAAACTTAAGTCACCTAAGTTCAAGCCAAAATGGTCAGGTCCATACTTGGTCATTAGAGTATACTCTTCAGGTTATGTAGAACTAAGAGCTAAAAATGGCGACAATTTTATAGTCAATGGGAAGAAAGTTAAGTTATATAACCAAGAAGTAGGTGAAAGGGAAGTCGATCCTAATGACGAATTCACTTTTAAAATGAATTGAACCAAACCAGGAGATTAGTTTAGGTACTAACTTAGTCTATTAGATAGTTTGTATTCTGTAGTAACAAATGCAGGTAAAAGGTTTAGGGGAAATCGTGGAGCTCAGAAAGGAATTCAGGTAAGTTACATGCTGATTCGGAGTCACCAGCGCCGCTGGTACCTCACCAGCGCCGCTGGTGCATTGACCTGTAGAACTAGCGCCGCTGGAGGTGACCAGTGGCCGCTGGCCCTAGAACCTGAACAACCAGCGCCACTCGAAGCATACCAGCACCGCTGGTGATTTCCTGGAGGTGTTTTGATACAATTTTTTTTTTCGAAATCTATCGCATCGACCGAGGTGCCCCCTTAATTTTATTCTTCAAAATTTTAGAAACTGCGAAAGTTGAACTTTGTTACGAAAATTAACAGAGATCTAACTGAACTGGTTAAGATTTATAATTCCACTAGTGTCCACTTGAAACAATATAAGCCTTAGGTCACTCATCAATGTAAGTACAATTCTGTTTTTGCTAATTCTACGGTGACTGACACTGAATGCAACAATCTATTCTACATCCCGTCAGTTTGTCTGTCAGGTGTGTACACCTTTAGGACGTGTCCATGCTTAAATCCATCCCCATCTTCTACTTTGAGGTCGAAGTGAAATATTGACCCCAAGCATCCGGTGCAAAAGGGAGAATCTATAAATTCGATTTACGGGAGAATTGTTCCAACAGCCACTTTCTCCGTATATAAAATAAATAAAAACATATTTTGAATTTCAAGATCCAA
>JANDBE010000048.1:16930490-16945298 GCA_024320915.1 Erigeron philadelphicus
TTATTTTAACTATCGACCAATTTAAAAGAAAAACACATATGTTAATCGTACCGTTTTCTTTTCAACATTATATGGTCAAGAAACAAAAAATTGTCTAGTCCCAAATTAATATATATGTCACACACACATATGTATAAATAGAGAACAAAAACAATTAACCAAAATCATAGGTTTTCCGAATAAGTAGCCATCACAAAACACAAAGACAATGTAAATCAATGAAATGGAAAGGCACTAATTACCAAATATTTCGTATAACCACTAATAAGGACACAAGAAAATGGCCTATTTTATCGAGTCATAACCAACCCAACTCTACATGTCTAAAATAGACATGTCTTATACAAGATATATGCCATATGCATCATTTTCTAACACTTGATACGGTTTTACGAACACAGGTCTCAACTATACGTTTTCCCGCTCGAAATCATATTTATATAAGAGATAGGCAGTATAAATATATATACTTGTAAGAAATACATTCAAATAATTAAGCGTGTCTCTTTGAGATCATTCAAAGCGAGAGAGATATGACCACTGAAACTGCCGTCGTCGCTCCTGTTCTCACAAGCGCTCCTGTGAGCCCTGTCGTTGTCACGAGCCCTGTTCTCACAAGCCCGACGACTGATCAACATCCCAAGAAGAACCGAATTCAAGTTTCAAACACAAAAAAACCTCTTTTCTTTTATGTCAATCTTGCTAAGGTATACCATTTTGTATATATGTCACAATATCAATAGTCTTTATGTGTATGGTTTTGATTTTAATCATAGAACAAAAGGCTGGATAAACCAATTGCTTCGTAAAAGTGTTAGACCACTAACTTTCACTTTCTAAGAGCAATCTTGTTCAAATCTTGCCAGAGGCATAATTAAATTTAAATGGTTGGCGAACCTTGACATTATCCTTGTTGGGGGTTATATGGGTACCAATTAGATACATGAGATCAAACGGTTCCTATCAGTTTAACCTTTTCAAAAGGCTAGATCGATGCCGACATAAATGTTGGCTTATGTGACAATACAATTAACGGGACACATTTTTTCTATAAGGAAAACATAATATTTTAGGACTATGGTCCTGTGTTTTCCTAATTAAGAATGGAATTACACAATAAAGACAATAAAGACAACATAATGCTTGGCAAAATACAATCAAGCTTAAAATAGAAATTAGATTAAGATGGTGAAAATCGAGTTTTTTTTCAAATGACTTATCATGGTTAATTTTTATTTGTGTTTTAATTAACATGTTTTTTTTTTTTATGCTTTTGGTCTGTATTAATAGTTTGTTATGTTTGTAGAGGTACATTCAACAACATGATGAAGTTGAGCTCTCTGCCTTGGGCATGGGTATACCCTCTACTCTCTTGTATTCATAACCTCATTTCACTGCCTCTTGTAATTATACCAATTTCATTACCACATGTATAAATATTTCTTTTGCAATTATAATCTATAGGTTTAGATTAATTCATATTTCAAACAACTTTTTATCAACATCGTATGTTGTGGCTATGATATGTAGTAATTTTTTAAAACATTCGTCGATTATATGAAATGCTAAACCGAAAGGCGAATTTTTACTAAGGAATTGTAAAATCGCATCTATGTTTGCCGCTACATTATTTCTAATATATATGTCGAAACAAAGGTGTATATGCGTTTAACGTATTCTTTTTTTGTTATATTATAGCAATTACAACAGTTGTTACAGTAGCTGAGATACTAAAAAACAATGGTCTTGCTGTTGAGAAAAGTAAGTATTTAATGTATTCATTATCTTAATCGTATGTCAAATCATAAACGTCACTAATACATATGTGTTTTGACAGAGGTCGTTACTTCCACCATCGGCATGAAGGATGAAACAAGGGGCCGACTAATTCAAAAGGCTAGGGTTAGTTTTACAAATCATTTATTAACTCATATGTTAAAACCAGATAGTATTAGTATTCTATCGTATTGATCGAAACCAACATTACATATATGGGGTAGTGATCTATAAGTTTTTTTTTATCCATCCACAACAAATGCATCATATAGAAATTTCAAAATTTATAAATACTAACCATCTTTCATCCTATGTACTAATTATCTCTTTTAAACCGATATGTAGATCGAGATTGTACTGGGGAAGACCGAGAAGTATGCGTCTATGGCAACTCCACCCAGTGCTCAAGCACGCGAGAAGGAAGCAGCTGCTAACAAGGAAGAAAAGAAACAGTAGGATTGACGATATATACTTTCTTCATTTATATAGAGATGTGGTGATTATATATAGTCTATTATGTCTTTCCTCCCCTCGATACACCCAGATTCTAAAGATTTGAGGTCGTAATTTTCGAGTCAACTTTGTGTTAATATGTTCATTTGTGTCTTGAGTCCACATCATGCCATTGGTACGGTCTTGCTCAACATATGTGAGCAATACAAGAAGTGGTATATTATGCCTGTGTAAAAAAAACAACATATATTTATTGCAAATTGTTTCTATCATTCATAACACTTTGTGTTCAAGTATTCAAGTATATATATATATATATATGAAATATTGTTAGTTGTTACATTGCATGCGGCAAGTTGATATTTATTATTCTTCTTCACATACGAAGGTATATTCTCTAACAAAAACATGAGGTGATGTTAATACAAGGTAAAGTGGGCGTGGGCGAGTTACATTCTAAGCATTTCTGTAGTTTTAGGAGTAGAAGATTACAGTTCAAAAACAAAAACAAAAAAAAACATAAAACAGTAAAAGAATTAGAATTTTGTGAACATTTGACATTCCATTTAAATTTTTTATTACTTTATAGGTGTGTAGAACATAATAAACACACAAATTTACAGTGTAGTTATCAAGATGATAACTAGATTTACAGATGAGGAAAGTACCGATTTGCAAACTATTGCACATAAAGCAGCCTCATCTCAACAGCCTCTTTTGTCACCTATTGATGAGAGAGTCATGAACAACTTTAAAAGGAAATATCTATAAACTGTCTTGAACAACTTTCGAGGAATATCTAAAAACTCAGACAATTTATACAACAATAGATAAGTAAAAAGACTTGTAATAACAAAAAAAAAAAAATAAGAATGGTCCTAAAGATATGTTACAAAACTAAGCCAAAAATGTCTAAATGGAAAATAAAAAAAATATGGGCATGCAGGAAAACCACCCCAGCAAATTGTTTACAGCTGAAATATGTGGAATGCATGTGAACATCGACTCTTTAAAAAGTAAGGATGAAAAAAAATTCATTATGGCAATACATCAATGGTGCTTCGGTCGACCGACTCCAAGAAAACCCGCCAATAGTAATTTACAAAGAATCCATAACCGATTCTTGCAGCATTTTCCAAGCGAAGTGTAGCCACATTTCTTCATCCTGTCATGTGATCTTACTTACTCAATTATGTAACTGCAAGAGTGGCACAATGTAAATGGCTAAGCATAACAATCATACATACTAGAAGCTGGAATCGGAATGTCCGGCAAGTTGACTAGCGAGCCAAAAATGATAATTCTTGATGTTGGTCATATTTTAAATAGTTAAGTAAAACGATTCAGATAGCTAGCATCCATCTTTTACATGTTCGGCCAGTTTGACATGTTCCCCTTTTAGCTGAAATTTATGATTGGACCCCTTTGGGATTAAAACAAAAACCCCAAATCAACTCATTGGTAAATGGCAGATACAAATGTATTTCGATAAGAGCTATCGTCTCTTTAAAATATCATTGTTTTCACTACCAACAAATCATCATTCTTCAATATGCAAAATGAAGGATTTGGGACAATGACTGTTGAATTTCTTTTTAAGCTACTTATATCACTCATTTATGCAAAATACAAAACTATTTGACCTTTTCGCAAGAGCGGCTGTTAGTTTGCACAAAATCACGATTCTATTAGTAAATAAAGTGTTGTTAATAATTACCATCAAGAACGGTCCCACAATGGTTCTACTGAAGCCGGCTTTTGACTTCTACCATGAGACATCGTTGTCATAAATGGAGGTGCATGCACTGTTATCGGAAGTACCCATTCACATTTGTCTCTTCCCTCTATTAGAAGTGGATGCTCAAATCTACCACAAATATAATGACTGTTAAGAATGGCTTTGAAGTTTCCACTAGCATGAGAGTTCTCATTTTGATTTTTCAATATTATTAAAATAAATAAGAGAGATAGTCATAAAAAGACTGGCTTACAAAGATGCAAACAATCAAGTAGATGCACTTTCTGCTAAATGTCTTACGAAATGTAAGACCTAAGTTTGACACTTCACACATCCAGATAGTACTAGAGGACCATGACCGATACCCTCGACAGATTAGTACCTACCATTTCTAGTTCCATGGTCCATTTTAGCATGCCATTTTGAAGTCTTCACTGTAATACATTTTTACATGTAGTATTTAGTTTAGAGGTGATAAGGCTATGAGGGTTTTGTTCGTTAGCTGTCGCATAGCTTTGCATGTGCGTCTATAGTCTATATGGTATTCTGTCATATCACCTGTTTTAATAAATTTATTTACATAAAATCACCAGGGTAAATTCCCTTTTACCCATAAAAAACATATAAAGATCTAATTAATGTTTTTCGTATAACAAAAGTACTCCAATTCACGTATTGACACAACCAAAAGAATAAATCTAGAAAAAAATAAAACGATAGAAGAGAAACATGTAAACACTTGGGTTGATGAATTCACAATAGATGTGAAACCTACTGTTATAGCATAACTCATACGTGATTGTTCTATCACCAAACTTATAATGGAGTCATATACACTACAAATGCAGAATTTTTTCCAATTACTTTAATCTTAATCTCATGTTTTTTGACCTGGTTACCCATTTTGAGTCCACATATACCACCATTTCTTTTAGCAAGTCAGGAAATGGTTTTATAACTTCTATAATCTGTTGTATTAAGCAATTGCGAACACTATGTAAAACTAATTGTTTCACATCATAACATATTAACATACTCTTTGTGATATGTTACCTTTCTGACCAAATATATAATTAGTAAACTACCAAAGCGGAAGTTTATAAGGTAGTGGGAATTATAGATCCTCATATATGTTTTGTAACTACGAAATAAAAAAGGTGGGTATATTTGTTAACTGTAGAGGTTATTTATAGTTTTAAAGGATTTAAAAGTTTTGTTGTGATTAAATTTAATAATTTAGAAAATTTTGATATATTTCAAGCTCAAAAATGGTATTTCATATACTTAGAAATTTAGTTGGACATGTATGAAATTTTGAAGCTCTAGAATGGCATTATATTAAATTTTTCCTTATTAATAACTCGTGTCCAATATGATTACCGAAACTATTTTCTAACATCTAACTCTTGGAATACAAAGCTTTGGGAGGTTTTATTCTATCAAGATGCACATTGGCGAATTTCAACCCCTCCACCCACTTCCTATTTGGCCAAACTTTCTAATACCCATTTGACCAAATGACCAATTAGAGATGAAAAAAAAACCCTTAATTGGCCCGTTATAAGCAGTCAAAATTTCCACCTCTAACTAGGGCCTGCCACAAGTAGTACTAAGATAACCACAAGATGCCAACAAGTAAATGATTATGCAGTGAGATACCTGGTCCAGTCTACGTTCTTTGGAGTAGTGAAAAATTCAAACCGAAGCACCCATTGCACAGAAACATGTCTAGTAGAAAAAGACATTGGCCCATCCATGGGAACTGAAAATAGAACACTGGTCTGTACCAAATCTGCAACAACCTCATGGTGATCACTCTGGATCTGCATATATAAAGTCATCAGCTGATCGATATAGTACAGTAATATAAGACCGACTAGTCATATCAAATGTTAAGGATGCCTCTCTGAAATATCTCTCACATGCTAATCACACCAACGGAGTCCAGTTTAGATGAGACCACTCTTAAAGGCGAAGTTTTTCTACAAGACATCTGCCACAAGTAGTTCTCCCAAAAAAATTTTAAAAATTATTTTGGCAATATGGGGATCTGCACTTGATGATATCATAACATGCATATGTAAGATAAATATAATTTTAAATACCAAAAAATACATCTGACTAGTGTGTGCCTTTTAACAATCTTTCCATAAATGCAACCATGTACCAACAAATAACTATTATGCACACAAGTATGATATTTTAAGGTATTTAACCCCTTTACGATATACAGTGAAGATCGAACTAAGATTAATATAAACCTCATAATACTGGCTTAATGTTTTCTTCTAATAATAATGACTGCAAGGATGGGTTTATTTAAAATTCTGAATTTGACTTGATTGATCTAATAAAACGCAAAGATGAATGAAATAAACTTCAGCTCAAATGGGTTAGTGATGGTTTGAGTCTTATTTATAACTCTAACGAAACAGAATGGATGCTGAAACCATAATCAAAAGCATGTTCTGGTTAGATGATAGACTGTATGATTGGTAACTTGTTGGCCGCTATCTTAAACAGACCTTCCTTAACTTGAATGCTAGATTTAAAGAAGATAAAATGATATATACTGGTAGATAGGTCATTCAATACTAAATGAGAAAGTCATAACTAGATTGATAACCAACGAGAAACATCATTTAAATAAAGATACCATTTATATAATTATTACTAATAATATATTAGTACACTGAAAATGTATCAGATTCCAGCAAAAGATGATAAACCTTAGTGATTGTTGGGGAATGTCTTCGTGATGGATGCGCAGCGCGACGACTTATAGTCTCTGATAATTCCAAGGTTACCGAAAGCTGGATCAGACAGCTCAACCAAGTAAAAATTTAAAAAAACTGATCAAATTTTCCTAAAAAATGGCAATTTTAACCCATGTAGTAATGAAATGGTCGAACTGGGTGTATTTTATCTAGAGGGTAAAATATATATGGTGGCTTGAAAGGAAGAAAATGGACCAAACTAATCATAGTCATTTAATATGTATTTTCAAATGCACATACCTCCTAAATCATTTTATACAGAAAAATATATATATATATATACCTATTGAGATAACACAATATGGTTTAATTATTTTTGACAAACTACTTACTTCTTAGGAAATTAATAGAAAAAGTGGAAGTATTTCTGGGAAGCCAACTTGAATTAATTTTACCTAAACACGCTTTGACCTATTACCCGCTTGACGAAGAAGCGTAAGCAAAAAGCATATTTTAGGAAAGAGGTCCAGTCAGCTGCAGCCCACCAAACCCCCATAGTTTGCCAACTACACATTATTCCACAGTATAACTTAAATTCAGATATACCTCAAGGCATCTCCTGGTACCTTCTTCATGGAAAAAGGTAAGAGTTCCACCTATCTGTAATCAGATTATCCAAGTAAATTATTACATCAACCAAATTAACTCATATGACGACAAAAATTGTCTGAAATTACCACATCACCAAAGTAATAAGTTGATTCGGGTTTCGTGGGTGAAAATCTTAGAAGAACTTGGTCATCTAGCCTAATGTTGTACGATCTTCCTCGAATGAACCCTTCTGCTGCAATGAAGGTTAGTGGTAACTTAATCTGTGAGGTATAAACTTGAAAACACATTATTGCATGCATGATGCTTATAGTTAAATATAAAATATAAAGTAAATCATATTAAGAGTGAAAGTAGAGTAAAATAATACCAAGAGACAATATTACTTACATGCAACAGGTTTGATGGTTCTTAATACATCCGAGGCTCTCAAGTCATCACCCATTGAGAGAGATTTTGGACTTCTTGGCTGCTGATTTGGAGAGACAATAGCTGACGACCTTCTAGGTGACAAGTTATCTATTTTGGAAACGATGTGTCATTGTATTAAAGTTATATTATCAGCAAGTCTTTAACAACAATGAAAAGCACTTAGCCACTAACTTTCAAAGTTTTCAAACTTGCATAAGGGAAACTTCAACTAATTAGGTATATAAGTTGACAACTTCATTTGTCATTATTTCTGATGGGTTAGTCTTAAACGAATGAAAAGATATCCAGATGCATAAAACCTCATTGATAGTTAAAAACCTTTCAAAGTTATTATTATAAGAACTTTATTCTTTCTTGTAATCATAATTAGCACATTAATATGAAGTGTTTGCCTTGGAGAGCTGTTACATGAACCGCTCATTTTGACACCCTAAATGTTATCAGAATAATATGGCATTGGAATTCACATAGAAAACACTTGCTTTAAATACTAATCATATTGACCAACACCCAATACTTTAAAAGAATATTGACATGGACAATCATGCTGAAAATCATTTTATTTGGTTCTTATGATACAAAATTGGTATTGTACAAGTTGAAATGCATAACATACAATATTACCTATTTACTTTTTGTATTGGGTTTTTTTATTCTTTGAACAAATTGTTACATTTTTCGAGTTAATTTGCCAACGAAAAAAATAATTGTAACTGAAATATAACCAATCTTCTTCATCAATTTGCTTTAACTGTGTGCTAAAGCTAAACAGATATTAAGCTTTTCTCCATGACAGTTTAAGTCTGTCAAAACACACCCAAGAAGTACCCATAGTTCAATTTCGCAAGAGCAGGAAAGATCATTAAAAACTAATCAGTAATACTTTGTAAAGTGTTTGCTTGCATATAATATAGATTACCCTCACTAGTACCATATAGCACCTCAGTCGCAGACAACCGAGGAAGTGCCATATATGATGACATTGTCGACCTCTGGTCATGGTACATTACATCCTTACTCGATCTTGCTGCAGATGACTGCAAGGACAATGAACTGCCAAATGCTTTTTGTAAACTTCCCCTTGCTGGATTGTAGGAAGAGACAGAAGACACATCATCTCTTAAACTTTCATTATCTTCCTCTACTCCATCAAAAGTTTCATTAGCTCTAACCTGCAGAGAACTGTAACTGTGAGGATCCATAATAAAAGGGAGAAGAAATCTTCATAGGAGACTAGTACAAGTGGCAATTTAAACCCATGTACTTATGAATTGGTGGATCTGGGTTACGTTTATTTATAAGAATTCAAACAGGTTATAAGAAACTGGCTCAAAGAGTAACAAGTCACCCAAAGTGTATTTCATATGCTAAATTTTACAAGATGATTAAATACGAAATAGCAGATTATTATTGAAACTTTATTATAGAAAATTTTGATCACATACACGTAACTATTATTTAAAACTCCGGTAAATTGTTCCGGAAACCTCAACCCCACCTATTTGGCAAACTACATGTTCTCCCCAAACCTGTTTCGACCTGTTACCTAATCTTTCTACTAATTTTACCACCTTAAGTAAAGAGCATGATAAAGAATGGGAAAACGGAAAATAAATTCACACCAACAAATGTTATCAGTAGCTTACCCATTCAGTATCAGCGTCCATGTCTTTCCAATAAACATCCAAAAGAATAGGCGTGGAAGGGACAATCCCTGAAATGTGGAGAACATCATCATCTTGCTCTAACCTTTAAATAAAAGATATTCATCTTGCTCTACCTCAATCCATTATGCTTAAAAGATGGATTTTATATACATCAAGAAAAAAATTTGACACTCATCACTTTGAGGGTGTGTACGGGTTATGGCTGTGAGGGTGTCTTTCATTCCCATTGAGAGTGTTTCATTGATAGCCTTGGATACAATTTGGGTATCAAACCCATTAGAAGTCTAAATGGGTGGTTACACGCTTATAACTCAATATACAACCCTCAAAAAATATTAGGAACTGTGCCTAGTTTAGCGCCATCAATATGTGCATGCGAAGTAGTTAAGTATGTAATCATAGTATAATACGGGTAGCAGATTGGTGAGCTTCAGGAGTCCTACGAATCTAGAAAGTAAAAAAAAAAACTTAAAGGGGATTCTGCAAGGCACTACACTAGAGAAGAAAAGCATGTAAAACGAGAAAATTCTCAGAAAAAGAAGAGGTAATGCAATTGTCTTTGTGAAAATGTGAGTTCCCTACTTTGTGAAAGTCCACAGACATCTCTGGGCGAATGCGGATGAAGATTCTAGCTTTAAATAACTGAAGTTCAAAGACTGGGAAAAAAATCTGTTTATGCATATTATTTCTGCTATCAACACAATCAGCATTAAATAAAATGCTCCAAATCTCCAATTTGTTTCGATCACAGACATCCAGAAGCAACAACAAAGGCAAAGCTCAAGCGGAAGTAGACTCAAAAGAAACAAGAAAGCATAAGGGTAATGATTAAAAGAATTACCACTTATTCCAGTTTCTTCGTTTAACAGGCCATTTGTTTTTTCAGTGACCCATATTTGCAGAGATAAGCGAGCTTCCTGCATCAATCAAGAGTCCCATACATTAAAAAACTTACAAAAAAAAGTAATACAAAAACATTACAAGTATAAGACAGAAGCATCAACAGCCACATCAAATTCTAGCGAGGGAAAAGCAGGACGCCAACTAAACTAGAGAGGGCACACATGCATAGAAACCTTATTCACATTCTGGTAGATGCATAGGTTCCTCCTAATAGGGCTCGCGTCTAGTTTCTGAACTTCTGTTTTCATCATTAAAGAGCAACACTTACATCCATGGACGTACTTCACAGATCATGGAACTCTACCCAAAATACACGATAATATTGCTAATTTCAGATATCATAAAATAGAGTTAAGCTGTTGTCATATCCTTACTGTTCTATGAAGGAGGGGCAAAACAGAAAATAACCCCCTCTCATTCAGCTTGCACACAAGATAATATAATAAGCTAACGAACCAAACTATACCTTGCTTTCAGATATCTCCAAGCATTTATGCGGTTTTTCAAGCAAAACCACCTCAACTGCCCTAATCCATATCCTCAACTTTTCAACTTCTTTAATATATTCTACAGTCTTGCAGAATACTCCTATTAGTGGTGACATATGAATCATCTAGCTTTTTCTAACTTTCCTACCAAGTTCAGCTTCTCAGTCATACTATACTTCATAAAGAACCCTTGGCGTTTCCTTCGTATCTTAGACAGTCCGTATACATCTTCTTCAGCTAACTTAGTTAAATATCACAGAAACCTTAATATAAATTTCCTAGTTTATAAGCCAAAACTCTTATACTAAGAATTGCTTGCCCATGTGGTTAGGAGTGAATTTACTTCAATTATTTATATTCATCTTCAAACCCTTCTAGCTTTTATACCACGTAATCATTAGCCTTCAAGTTTTCAACATAACTTTGCTTCTAAACATGTATGTATCCAAAGACATCTAAACTTCATTTGACTAATGCACTCTCTGTCTGCTAGCACAAGCTTTATGTGAGCATTCAATAATGTTACTATACAAATGCAAAAATGAATTTGAAGTGAATCAGAGGCTAAGCTAGTGCAGCTTTCATAATTACTGCACACATTACCAAAGATGCATGATATATAATATATATGAACATATATTATTGCGAGAAAACTCTAAAAGATAATGAGAGAATAATACTTATCCTGCGCAATAAGGATTTTAGATATATCATCTACATAGACGCCCAATACTATGTCCAAACTACATAGAGCTGAAATTCTCAAACAAAGATGATAGGAACAATATATAGACATTAAGCTATAAGACGTACTATGTCGGAGAGTTTCTGGGCTGATCCTCCATGTGGGTGTCCATCATCCATATTTAGATACTTTCCAGACATTTCACTTTTTACATGATATAGATAGCGGACAGTAGAACCCCTGTATGATGGAGGTATGACTGTAGGCAAATTCATCCTCAATATATCTGGAGATAACATAACAATCAAAGTTTATGTTGAAGCAAATTATTGACCAAATGAACTATTAAAAGTATCTAGAACAACAATTATATACATTATGAACAAATCTTCAACCAGCATAGAAAGAAAGATAATACTATATGTTAATATAAAGTTCAACTAGCCCATGTTGCCACCGCCACCAGTGGAGATTGTAAGATTTGCTTTAGCATCAAGAGCATAAACTTTGTTCTAGTAGAATCAATGTTATTTGAGATTTGAAGGAGAACACCACAAGCCAAATGATGCATGCAAAAACAAAATTACCCTATAATAATCAGATCCGACTATAAAAAATTGACAAGATCTAGTCGAAGTATTCTTTCAAATGAAAAACTCAAACTGTCATGTATTTTGGGGCAAGGGATTTTACCCTGGTAAAAGTTTATCAATCAATGTAGTACAGGCGACTTGGTATTCTGGCAAAGCACCAAGTCAACTTTGCACCATTGTCTTAAACCATAACCAACAAGACGTTACAATGATTCAAATATAACCTAATGACCAGAAATCCAAAAAACTAAATTTCCATAAGGAATGAACATAAATGCATAATAAACTGTCGTTTTTGTTCCATTATATTTTTTATTGATTTAACTTTTGGATGTTGTCTGGACTCCCATCCAACTGCAGCCAGGCTGCCAGGGTCTGGATATGCTTCGCGGACTTTATAGATTTAATTTTCTTTGAATTAAATTGTTTCTAAAATACTTGTTAGTATCCATGTGTGACGTAAAAGGAACTTCGCCAGGCAAACCTAGTCAATAAACATGATTCTTAGGATCTGCAAGTTTAGTCTACGGGTAAAAAGTTTATTGCCCAGTGATTTAAGAAATGTCATTTTAAAGAATGGAGCCCTTGACTTTGCACACAATATGAACTTGATCATTCATTCAGCTAAAGTCTGAAAGTTACTAACTTTTTTACTACTTCTGCTTACAATAGAGAATATAGAGGTCACATGACAGTGACTAACTTGCTATAATTATGTCTTTAAGTGTTATTCGCAAAACCCAACATCTACTGTCTAGGCTCCTTGAAAGAAAAGACTAAGACCGTAATTATGATAAAGTGTTAAGTATGCACCGTCAATGACCAAAGAGGGCCAACACGACATGATTAAACATTTATAAGATGCTTTAATAATTACTAACAGAATCAACTAGCAAATCAAATGCTACATCCAGTATCTACACACAAATCAAAACTGTGAATAAAAAGATACACGCACGCCTTACATGTTCTTGTGGTGCCAGATGACAAAATCTGATTAGATACCACTGATGGTACTGTACACTCCATGAAAACATATTCCCCTGAAAAGCATACATACAAAAGAAAGCATTATTTGGTTTTCATCTAGATCGCTATGGCGCTACCTGAATCATACTTGCTACCTGAATTATACTAGCTAAAGCCTCACGTATGTCAGGTGGAGATCATATTCATTCCACGAACTTACAATAAGTTTGGTCAAGAACCACGCATTCACATTTACCTATTAAATTTAAGTAAAAAGGTTTACCCTGGTTATTTTTCATTTTCCTATTAATTTGTATCCAATGTTTTTCAGTTTTAACTAACTTTTGCTAGTTAGACGTAGATATCCTATACTTTTTCCAAATTCTAAACTCCTAAACATGTTCAAAAAGCAAAACCCTTTTCCCTTCGAATAGAGAAAGTAAAACAATAATCATAGCCTAAATAAGACAAGAAGAAAGTACAACATACATCAAATGTCTAAAAACAACTCTCGATAACAAAAGAAAAGGCTCATGTGAACCTCGAGTTTCCAATGCTTTCTTCAATATTGACAACAATAGTAAACTTAAAATCAGCTAGTCCAACGTTTTGCTATTAAAAGGCTCATTATATAGGTGAAATGTCTTGAAATAACCCTCGATAACAAAATAAAAGGCTCATTTGAACGTCAAGTTTCCAATGCTAATTTCGGTCTTGACAACCGCAATAAACTTAAAATCAGCTAGTCAGGTTTTGAAAATAGGATGCCAAATGTAATGTGGTATCAACACTTTGTAATATCACATTCTATGTTCACTAAGGGTGGTCATTTATATTGATGATCATCACTTTGTTACCCCGAGTAAAGAATAAGAGGTCTCAGTTTGAATCCTACCCTAAAATATTTGGAGGTAGCTAGGTGTTTAATTTCCACCTATGATGAGTTTTGCCCGGTTTCTCGAGATTTATATTGGGGATATGTTCTAACAGTAGTGAGGACCTCGTTAAGGCAACGTATACTTAGATCTTCCGTCATTGGCGAGAAATTCACACTTTTTAACAAATACAAATAAATAGTAAAGAAATAATAAATTAAAAAAAAAAAAGAAAAGGAAAGAACCTTTTTTAGTAGTTGATTTGTGAGTGGTGAACCACTGAGTGTCCAATTTCTCAATGCCTTTAGCTTCAAAGGTCAATTTATCAAGTAAAAAAGAAGTAGATTCACCCGGTGGGTTTCGGATCTGGATAGTAATGGTAACCGGATCACCCGGTCTGTAAACTTTCTTATCACTTTCTAATTTCAATGACGGAGGAATCGGTTCCACCGGCACTACTATTTCATATTTTACTTCTTCTTGTTTTCCCCCACCGATTCCGAACAATGACGTCAGCCTGCTGGTTCTTCTCGATGGCGGCAGCGGCATTGCCGAGGTTGGTTTTTTTCTAGATTGATTTAATTAACCTAAATTAATGGTTCGATGAAGGAATGGAATCTGTGATTGAGTTAGGTAGTGTTGTCGGTGGGAGAAATGAAAGAGCGGGATCTACACGGACGGATAACTTTTACCGCGCGACTCAGCATGTATCGTTGACCGACATTTGTTATTCTCAGTAACACGAGTTTGAACCTCGTAACGAAAGAAAAAAAAAATAAAAATGATAGAGATGCTCTAAAATTGAACCAAGCAAACCCCTAAGTGAGTGTAGTTAGTTGATATAAAGCTTTGGTTGTTGATCATCCTAATTAGTAATTACTGTTTGCAAAATGTATATCGTAA
>JANDBE010000048.1:16991699-17004694 GCA_024320915.1 Erigeron philadelphicus
TGTTGGACTTAATTGATCAACCCAAGTTTGATTGTGTAATGGGTCAAAATGTTATTAGTCTTAAGTATGTATTTATGTTAGAAGTGTATTGTTTAATTAGATAAGGGGTGTTAATTGTTATGTAACTGTCATATGAATCGGTTACCAACAAGTATGTTGGTTGGATAGGCATCGGTTCAACAAGTATATATACACCCATATGTGCGTCTGTAAAAACCAACCCTTCATTCAGTGAATAAACATATATCGTTAGGGTTCATTCTCTTTTCTTGTTCTAATAGTTATTGATTGCTTCTTGATTATGGATTGGCAATAATCTGGGACAATACGAAGCGGGTTAAAAGCTGTTGTACCTCGATGACATAGCTGCTCAACTACCACCGACTAAAGACTTAATTTTGTAATTTGACGATTAACTTTTTATTTATTATTAAATGTCTTTTTTATTATCAATATGAAGTGTTGTGTTTTTCGTACAACTGTTTATTATGAATATGAAAAAACAAATACAATTAAATGATGAGTTGTATCATGATACCTTGTAAAACATGATAAATTTTTAAGTTGACGAGTTTAAATGACTTGACAACATGTTATTGGTTTAAGTTATGGGTTGATATAGATGGGTATATGATGACACCCTCCTCTCTTATTTTGATTGGAAATGGCATAGTTTAAGTTCCAAACTTCTAACATATATTTTTTTTCCGCACATTTAGTCGATATGTGACATCAGGGAAACTTCACCGTATAATGGTGAGACCTTGCACGTACCTTAGACAACGAGATGTTATCATGGGCCGTCACAAGTATTCGAAGGAAAAAATCTCAAGACTTGTTATCCCTAAAGATCAAATTCAAAACTTTAGATAAAACGTAAAATGACTCAAACCAGTTGAACTAATCGATAAACTCCTAACATATTATTAGTTTAACAAATCACCACCAAAAACCTCACTTACAAAAGCGCGGGAACAGAAAAATGAAAATGGCGCCAGAAAGCCTCAAAACCCACCACCGATATAATATTCCCTCTCCATCTCTATAGTAAATCCGGTCGCTTAATTTTCTTTTCACTTTTTTAGAAATTAAATACTTTTACTTTGGAAATTTTAAAATCAATCTATCACTGCTATTCAAATTGATTTCAATGTAATTATCATTACTAGTATTGGAGTTTTATTTTATAAAACCCTAAAAGGGTTATGGAAAATCTATCTTATATATGCGGTGGTCTCGGCATAATCGAAGAGGACGATGACGGTAATCCCACCGGATACACCACCGGAGAATACTGTTCAGGTCTCCTTTTAATTTTTATATCTATTTTTTTTCCAGTTATATTTATATATATGCAGGTTAATAATTTTGATATACAATACAAAAATGATGGACAGATAATTTGAAGGATTTGTTGCGGTTTTTAAGGCGAGACGATCCGGAAAGTCGACAAGTGTTTAAACAAGTTTGTAAATGGAATACAGTTGGGAAAGATATATTGCCTATTATTCAGTATTGTCAACATGACAATCCGTTGGTTCTAAATGCAGGTATATACTCAATTGTTATTATTAATATTATTATTATTATTCTGCTCATATAATTGATGCATTTGTATGGAATTGGAGTGTATGTGTATACATAGAATATATAGATTCATGACTTATATGGGACAAAGAAAATGACTTCCATTTTTTCAGTACCCTGATCAATAAATTTTGCGGGGTGGATTATTTGGAAGTCGGCATCCGTGTAATTTAAGAGTAGGAGTAAGATAGTTTGCCGTTCTATAAAGATGGAATAAATGTAACATGTTCTCCATTTCATCTGTTGATCCGGTCATCAGGTCGCTCGGTGACTAAATAGAACAAGAAAATTAACTTTCAATGGCCCGTTTTTGGAACATTTTTTAGTACAAGGATAATTTTTCGTGGTTTAAATTTGATATTTATAATTCAGCATGTTCTTCTATTTGAAATGTAGAGAGGCTGTCTTTTATGTAATTGAAGGGACTTGAAGGAGTATCTTAGTTTCCAATAATGATCTTCCATATATTTGTTTGTGTATGCAGTTAAGGTTTTGGTGTTTCTTACGATGCCAGTTGACCCAACGTCTAAAGATATACCACAACAGATTGAATATCTTTGGGGTTTGAAGTCTTCGATCACTTCCAGTCATGCTATTCCTGTGATAGTTACACTTCTTGAGAGCCCACTTGAGCATTTGGAAGGGTATGTCGATCAAGTTTGTAGTTGGCATTTTATTTGCATAATATAAATGAAAATCTCTATTATTTAAGTGAAGTTGTAAATGGTTATCGTATCGTTGTAAGTAAATATACATATCGAGGCAGAAATTCTTCAACATATGATTTTATATACAAAAGTTGGTTCTGATCGGGAAACTTTAGGATATCCGAACAATAATTATCAAAGATAACAGACTTAAGTCTTGTTGTGGAATGAAGGGTGTACTTATATAGGCTGTAGACTGTGGCGGAAAAAAAAATCCTTAACTTACTATTTCACTGGATGTCCTTCACTGTCGGTCTATATTCGCTATAAGAGAATCTTTTTTTGCATATGTATCAAAATTATGACCATACATCTTCAGGTGACAGCAACATTAGAATGTGATCATAGTGCATACCCTGAGGAAATAACTTTTACTTTTGAGTATTGTTTTTATTTATATGGCAGGTCCCGTGTTAGGGTGGCACGAGTAATAATCATCTTACACGTTATAGTTTTAATCAGCTGTTGCATCTATTTGTATCATTCTATTAGTGATAAAGATATGGGCCTTGGCATAGGGGTTACTGAGGGTACCACCAACCAAGAGGTTGTGGGTTCTAATCTTAGCTGGGACGAATGAGTGGTAAAAATGTGAATAGCTGCCTTTCCGAATAATAAAAAAATAAATCTGTGAATAATAATGTTTAAAGTTTATTTGGTTCTGTTTGTAACTTAAAATTAATTTGTTCAGTTCTTGTTTTTGGTCAGTGGATACTAACTCATACTGCTTTTGTCATCTTGGTTACTTGATGCTGTCCCTGTGGTTTAATTTATTTTTGAAACAGGGATCTGTTCACGGAGGATGACTGGAAGTTGGTGCAGCTGGTAATTACTTTATTTCGCAACATTTTAGCTGTTCAAGATATCACAATGCAGCAAAGAGTTGCTGGATCAGCCTCTGAGTTCATACTTCTTAGAGATAGGTTCTTAGAACTGCTGTTTGATGAGAATGTGATGGATTTGATCTTAGTCTTGACACAACATGTTGGGGGTACAAGTAGCATTTTCCGTCAGGATAACTTGCTTTTATTGGAGACTTATTATTACATATATAAGGGTCAAGTTCCTGAGTTGATTGCAAGAGCTCATCTAGATGCCAACAAAAAGGTATTCATTTATGATTTTTACGTTAAATGGATAAGTCAAGGAATTAATGCTAACCGTTCTGTAGATACTAAATTACAAGTATACACTGCTGAGTAGTGCCACAATAACAGTCACAATACTTGTACTAAACTGTTATATTGTTGTTGGTATAAAATAAATTGGGGTCCTTTTTACCCAAAAACAGAGTAGTGCCACAAAATACAAGTAGTTTCTTGGAATAACCTTCAATTTTTTATATGTTTTGAGAAGTTTTGGGGGATGGGTACTTTCATTTTTGCTGTAATTACTGAATGAGAAGTGCATGAGGTATCAGCTCTACTGCTTATGTTCATCAGGTGGAGGCGGAGGCAGACACTACTGCTACTGATCTCAAGTCCCTTATGGAAGAGGAAAAGGCAAAAAGAAGGCAAACAATACTATGTAATCTGGGTTCTCGATCAACCTTCAGCGGATCATTCACCCGAGTTACTATGGTAAAAACTTAGTTTTAAGTTAGGTGACAAGACTCTGTTGGTCAGGCGGGTTGGATAACAGGTCAAAACGGTCATATTACGTATAGACTGAAGAGGGCTGGGTTGACCTGAAACACTTTTTGTGAAACTTTTTGTTTACTTTTGAATAAATGTGTGTTAATTGGTTAGGAAAAGTGTTGCATTTCAATTAGAATCAAACTATTTTTGAATAAAATGATTTAGGAATTTTTATGCGTTTTAAACATGTTTTGGTGGCTTTCAACCTATTTCACTTTTACCCATTCTCTCTGTTAGCTTTTTTAACTATATATCAAAGATAAAACGTAAACTGGGGCAACCCATTTATAAGTTAATGGGTTGACATTGGCATATCTAGTTTCGATTGTATCCTTTATTATTATTGAGAATGAGGTATTCTTTGTTAAGTGTATCGATTGACTTTTTCAACAGGATGGCTCCAAAGTTCTAGTGAAAGGTAATCCTTGTGCAGATTCTCATGAATTGCTAAAAGGTCATAAGAATCCACATGGTACATCCAAAAAGATGCTATGGGAGAGCGGAAGAATGCCAACAACAAACAATAACATCCTTCGTTTGCTCCATGATTTTACTAATCAGTTCTTGTTAGGAGGTTATAATAGTGAGTGTCATATGTTTAAAGCTATCTGTGTTTTTGTAGCTATATTACTTCATTTGGCTTTCTTACATTGCTGGTCTGTATTTTATTTCTAAGTTGTATTTTCAACAGTTTTAATGCAGTCGATTCGTGAGGATATAGAAAAAGAACACCATGCTATCGAAAATAATGATGTCACTACTTTCTTTCAAGTTGCTGAATTTGTTATGTCTTTCCAGAATCACAAGTTACTTGGCTCAAATGTGAGATGCTATATTAATTAGTTAACATTCCACTATAGTTGTGTTTTTTTTTTCTGACTAACTGATACTAGTACCTGATTTTAATGGGTTTTTGATGCTTAACAGCCTAAAGCTAATGTCAATATACCCGAGTCTTCTAGAGATTGTGATGCTGATAGCACATTGTTTAAAGGCAGCATATGCGGATCAATTTCTGAAACAATGAACGAGTCAATGTTTCTACTTGTTGTATCGAAGTGGCGTACTGCATTTGATGGTTTGAAGGAGACGAACAACTACACATTTCTCTCTGCAGCAGGATCTCTCATAAAAACAATGGTGAGTCTTGGTATATTGATCCTTGAAGAAATTACTAGACATGTGATGCTTTCATGATCTTGCACTCTAGACAAATGTAGTATGTAGCTATTAGACTGTTATCCTTAAGTCATCTTACAAGTGCTCCTATAGTATTTATAGAGCCAATAGGGTTGATGGCTCATTGGTAAGGTCTTTGACCTTGGGGAAAATCCATCTGGGTTAGAGTTCCACTTCTCACATTTGTTAGAGTGGATTATTGGAAGTCCTAAGTTGCATCATAGGCATTCGTGTAGTTTAGGAGTAGGAGTAGAAAAGATTGTCTTTCAAAAAAAAATTATCAATAGAATTAGGGTTATAATGTATATACGTATTCAATGTGGAAACTTCCAAGTTATATGCATCAAATGCTCTAATAACAGCCTCAAGATTGTTCTATTGGACCATTAGATGTTTTCTGTTTGTTAAAGGCACTTAAATAAGACCGATTTAACAGTTGAATTCCTAATTGAACTTTATTATTTGTTTTGTAGATAAATATGTTAGATTTGGTGCTGAAGCTGTCACCTGAAGAGTCAAATGAGCCTCAGACTGCCCGTGTTCTTCTTTACAAATTGTTTTATGATCAAACAGACCAAGGGATGACCTATTTCCTGTTCAGTCTGATCAAGGCATTTAATCCACACAAACAACCAAAAAGGTTCCTTTGCTTATATCATAATTAGCTAAAAGTTCTGTATTGACTTTCATTTTGATAAGAAGCACATTTAATGCATCCCAGCTACTATATATGAACTGTTTAGGCTCCTGTATTTTCAAATATGGGGAATACATACTTCCTTTGTTCCATTAAAAGTGTCAAGTTTTGAATTTTCATTGTGTAACTCTTTCACCTTTGACCTTAAATAATTTTTCTTTGTGTTAGATAATACTTGATGAAAGTTATATGAATTGATTGTGTTTTAAAAGTGTTTTTATTGGTATAATTTTCATCAAGTTTTATAAAACACAAAAAAATTATATTTAAGGTCAAAGATAAATAGACTTCGAAAATTCAAAATATGACACTTTCAATGGAACGGAGGAAATACTTTTTTTTTGTAAACTCAAGGGAGATGAAAAACGATTTCTGAATCAAACATATGTTTGTTTGGTTAAGTTAGAATATAATGTATGTATTTTTTAGCATAAAAAATAGTAAGGACCAAAGAAGTAATGTTTTCTTGCTTTTTCTGTCACAAGTTCTTTGTGTCAAGCCAACCATAGAGTAAAAAATTTAGCATGTATAATCGATAATAAATGAATGCACATGGGTTAAGGGAGGTTTTTTGATAAGCTAAACATGTGCTACTAAAGTGGTATATTTTAAATAAAACCTCATCATAATACTCTAAATTCTAAAACTAACATTGCCACCTTTTCTTTCACTTATCATTCTCTTATAGTTTCATGTTGTTTTTATATCAGTGATCTTTCTGATTTGGTTGAGACAATTCATATAGTAATACGGCTAATGGAGAACCTTCAATCACGTGGTACGTTGCGGGTATGTTTTGTTCTGGTATCTAAATTACATAATATTGTGATGTTTTTGTTAAATTATCATGCTTTTATGCGCTTGTGTCGGGCCATGCATTCACCAAGCCATACTTTTACACATGGGATATTTTTGATTACAATTCTATCAACTGTGATAAGAAAGTTGAGATGAAAGCATGTCTTCCTTTTTTATAATTTAATTTTTTATAATTCGATGTATTCTTTATAAGATATCTGATAAGCGCGTCAACTTTTACCAATCATGATGAGAATAATCGACTTACAAATACAAGTTGCAACTCATGGCCAGGAAACTTGAAAGAACTGGATAAGAACTTTCAAGTGTCAAGTTACTAGAACATGTGGAGTAAGTAAAGGCTAGTCAGCCATAATTTTGACCTTATTTTTAGGGATATGTATTCAATAGAGCAGGGACTTTAGTTTAGACTACTGGACGAAGATACCTTACCATTGATTTTACTCATTTACATACACACAGTAAAAGATCTTAGGGGTTTGGTAATGTCAACCGTATGGTCTGAAACTTGATAACATATATCCTTTAAAATGGCGTGTGCAGTGAGCTAGATAACCAAATTAAAGTATCCACCTTCTAGGCATTACTACGTCATGCCAAGCATCATGTATTGATGTAATACTTTGTTCATATTAATGGAACTTGTGAAATCCTAGAATATCATGTATTGATTTTTAAAGGTCTTCTGGAAAAGGTATAAAATTGATAGCTGAGGCATGCCAGTAAAGGGAAGACAGAATTAGTAAAACTACCAATCTAGACTTAAAGAAATCAATGTCATGTTAAGCCATCACCATATATGAAAATGTATCATTTCTCGCCTGGGTAACTCCCCAAACACCATATGGGTTAATGCCAAGTATATCATGGGCCCACTTTTAGATAATGAAAGGCATGTACATGCTTGCCAATCTAATACAATCTCACATAAACTCAAAATAGGTTTTGCCAAGCTAATACAATCTGACAAAAACTCAAAATAGGTTTAGTGTATTATACTGTTGGCCTGTTGCTAGATTTTCACTAGCAAGTAAAAATAAACGAGCCTGATTTTTTCTCAAGGAATACAGTGGAACACATAAACTTGTCTATCTATCTTCAAATAGTTTTTATAGGTGCACACAGTGCAAGACGACGGTGCACTTGATGACAAATCAAAGGAGACAGCTGTGCTCATACCATGGACTAATGTAAATTCCAAATGTGTCAATTTTGTGGCGAAATGCACATTGGACCTTGAACCTAGAAGTTGATCAAACATCATATGTCTATGGAGATGTATTTACTTGTGAGAGGAAACTCTTTCCAATGGATGTTCACATGAGCATTCTTGATTCTTTGTGTGAGGAAACTCTTCCCATGTGCGGCTTAACATGTATTCTTTATAACTTTGAAAAGCCAACTTATTGGTTGAAAGCTAAATATGTGGTGTCACGGTTGATGAACATAAAGGACGATGGTTTAAATATTAAAACAAAACCATGCTAAATGAACTGTTACAGCTTACAACCGTAGTGACCAGAATTCTTTTTTTTTCTCTTTAATTAATTAATGGCTGGGTTCTGAATTACTGCACAAATTTTAATAGTTAGGTGTCAAGATAAATGTATCTTTGAAGACTGTCTTTTGAACCTGTTTATTCAAGGCTCATGTCCTTATTATTTTCGTATATCTATGTATGTATGTGTAAGAATTTATATATTTATATACATATAAACATGTCTATGTATGTATAAGGCCTTTTGGACACTAATTGATATTAACCTATATTGTGATAGGTTGCTAAGAAGTCAAGGAAGAAAAGAAAGAAGAAAGCCTCAGCCCCAAATAATGATGCTAATGGGGAAGACCCAGTTACTGCTCAGAACAACGTTGCTAATGGGGTAGACCAAGTTACTCATCAGAACAACAATGCTAATGATGCAGACCAGGTTATTGATCAGAATGAGGATTTAACTGTCAGGGGAGACAAAGATGAGAATATGAGCATACTAGAAAAAGAGCTGCCACAAGGTTCAAGTGCTGATAAAAATGATGATGGCATATCTCTAGGAGAGTCTGATCGGGCTGGTGCAACTAAACAGGAAACAGAAGATATCGAACCCGATTTACCACAGACAGAAAACAAGTCTGAATGTGCTAACTCTAAGGCTAATGATGATTATTTCTCAGATGTTTCATCTTCTGATGAACAGCAAGATACAACAAATGAAGTTGACTTTAAAGCCTCTTCATTGGTGTCTTCCCTTGCAAATGTCACCATAATCCAAAACTTGTGTTGGCTGCTGAAATTTTACAAAAGCAATTCTATTAGAACTAATCATTACATTATATGTGCACTGAGAAGAATTTGTGAAGATCTGGAACTCTCTCCAATGCTATACCAGGTACAGACTCTAAATTGTGTCAAAACTTAGTGAGATATAGTTACTTATGGTTTCTGATAGAGGCTTAATTTTTATCCATTTGATTATAAATATTGGGATTATTATTATTAATCTTTTAATGGCCTTATGTGTAAACATATGCATAAATTTGAGGAAGAGTATTACCCTGTTATGACATAGTAGTCTCCTAATAGACCACCTATCATGAAGAGCTTTCCAAAACTAAAAGAAATCCCTTTCTGGAAAGCGATAACCGAAGCCTTTTTTTAGCAACTTCTTACACCTGTAAGGTCTTTTTTTGGTTATATTTTGCATATATACATCATTATTATTAAAATAATTTTAGAAAACTTTAAACTTCTGACTATTGACATAGTCATTTCTACCTTAGAGTAACATGACACCAACATAAAACCACTGCTGCTGTGGCTGTTGCTCTGTATGTGTCACACCACTGCTGTAGCAGTAGTGACATGATTCAAATATGTTGTTTTGCTGCTTTTGCCTGGTACCCAACAATCACGAACATCACAATCTGTTTACCCCTTTTAAAAGACGTATCAAGGCCATCTTTTAATCATTTTAAAAGTGTATGCATACATTCATATGGCTTCTAAGTTTGCCAAAAAGCTATTTATTTACTTAGTTATCCATGTTGTTTTACAACCATTTTACAAAAATTTGGTGTAAATAAGATGCATCTCAATATGTTACCAAGATTCGTTTGACATCATGTAGCAAGGTTCCACGTTGCTCAATGAGCAACATTTTCCCCCTTGCCGCTCGATCATCATTTGTGCTTAAGAAATGTGAACATCACAACAACGCTTAGTGAATACGGAAATTCATTAAAATCTACAACTCATGAATACGTTTTGCGTCATACAACTACAGATGCAACTGGCTTGTGGTTTCATAATCTAAAGTTTAACCATACGGATATAGTTGGGAGAAAGTCACAATCATCCCATACCTCATTAAACCGCTCATAACTATCATGCATCATAAGTAGATCTCATTACAGTAAGGAGTAGACAACCATTTCTAATGTGTTTCGGATAAACTCGATCCAAGTTGACTTGTACCAAAAGTTACCTTTTTTGATCGGTTATCCTATGCCACCTCCTGTCTATAGTATGTAAGCTTACATTTGGATTTGGATGCAGCTATCGCTTCTCACCATATTTCATACTATCCTGGAAGAGCAGAAGTTATGTTCAAGCAAAGAATACGAGAATATCGTCTCATTTCTTACATGTCTGGTTAGGAGAATGCTGAGGAAAATGAAGAGTGATCCTCTTTTATTTGTGGAAGTTCTCTTTTGGAAGACACGTAAAGAATGTCATTATATTAATTGTGAATCAATGCTACAAGATCTTGGCAAAATGAGAAACGAGTATAGAAAGAGGGGAGATGATCCCTCACATGAAGATCTCGGCGAAGCTGCTGCCTCTGGTAGAAATGGATGGGTTAGAAAAAGCTTAGCCGATGCACTTGGTGATGATGAAGCTGATGTTGTCGTACCACTTTGGGGAGATGGTGACCAGAGGTAAGGAGGTGTTCTTGGTTCGTTGGCCAATTTACTTTTATTCTTTCATTTGTCATTAGTGGTTGGAAACTAGGTAAGTTTTGTCATTAGTGGTGGGAAACTAGGAAAGTTGGGTAAGATCATATTGGGAAGTGGGAAACAACATGAGCCGGATTTGTGTGCACTGACCAGAAAAACTTGTGTCTACAACTTAAGCAGGGATACTGTACAAGGAGCCCAGCCAACTCATTTTTTCATCAAGGCTACTTAACTACTGAAACTACATTATAGGCAACCCAAGCATGTATCGACTTTTGTTTGTCAACTTTGGCCAAAAATCTGCTGGATGACAAATACTTTGTTGACTATTCAATAGTTTTTTACTTTACATTATAGAATAGATAACCAAGTATTTAAAAAAAAATGAAGTTGTAAGTTTATCTTTGTCATTTAGCATGTATTTGACGGGCTTGGTATAACATAAAGATTTACATACTTGGTGGAAATTGATATATAGTTTGGTGGCCTCCTTATGCAATATCCATTTGTTGTATAATTAACTTATTTTATATTTATAATTAATAATATTTATAAAGATCAAAAATATTTGAATAAAATTAATTTAGAAAGGTTTTATGCAGTTAAGTCTCATCTGGGCAACTCTCAACTTATTTTTCATGGTTTCTTATAAGTTAGCTATTCGTTTTACCCGTTAGAGATAAAATATAACCTGAATAATTGCCATGTCTGCTTATTATGATAGTGCCCGGGGATTTTTATTCCCCATTATGTATCCAACAGTGTTTATGGTCAATCTATTCCATGTGACAATTTAATTGATGTGTAGCGAGGAACATACTGATGAAGCGCATGTGCAAAAGACCTCAAAAAGAACCAAGTTGAGTTCTGGAGAAGGGAGAGAAAGCATGATCCAACAAACCGACCCAGCGGAAGAACTTAATAAGTATTACCTTTCTTCTATTTAGTTTTACATTTGAATATTGCTTGTGTTGGTCTTATCTTTCTTGACCATTATCTCTTCCTTTTTTTAGTGAACATCCTATAGAGCAGAAACAAGGTAGAGCACGTAAAAGATTGAAGCCACTTGTTCTTGATGATGCACTAGTGGAAAAACTGAAGGATCTTTTCGAGAAGTAAGTAAAACACAATTTTTAAGTATATTACTTCCCCTTAGATGAAACTATTGTGTATGAATTCTAACACGCATGCACTTGTTTGCCAAACGGAATGGTCATTTCAGGTATAAAGAATTTCCGGATTGCAGTCAACGTATAGTAGCAGAACTTAATCTGGAGGTTTTACCAGCTCAGATTACCAAGAAGCTTAAAGAGATGGGATTGAAAGTTTCGTCAAAGAGGAGAACAGGCGATGTGAATGTCTCTAGTATTCATGGTGACGCCATGGATACATCACCACAGCAACCGATGTAAGTACTTTTTTCCGTAGCTTCTTGTGTTTGTGATACAGCTCAAGCGGGATTGTTTTGATCCATTGAGTTGATTTGGGTTTTGTTTTTGTTTCTCTGACGGGCAAATGGGCTATGTTCAAAAGGAAGAGGGTCAAAAGTCCTTTCAAAGTTGTATTTTTAATGCATTCCACCTCCTAAATCGGTTTATTTAATACTTATTTTTTGCTTACCCAAACCAATTCAACCAAGTACCCAATATTAGCCATTTTGACCCATTCCAATTGGAGCTTTCATCCAACCCACTCGTTTTGTCAATTTTAATTTGTTATCTGTGTGAGCTGGAATAAAAAAAATCTTGGACAGCTGAGGAAGATTCTTAAACTTTTGGCATCATAGCATCAAGGGCTGTTATCTAACATATGGTCTTGCTTCTCAGGTTTGTCAGAAAAAGAGTATGTGCATTCAGTGAAGATCAAGAGATGAAGATTAAAACTTTATTTGAGCAGTGAGTTTTTTTTTATTCAAGATGTTTCTTTTATCAAAAGTATGTAATTTGGATTTTGTTTTAAACAATTATTTATTTGTATTGTAAATTACTATTTGAAAGTTTATGTTTTATCAAGGTTCAAAGGTCAAAAGAAATGCAATCAAATGATTGCAAGTGCACTTGATGGTGAGGGCACATTCACAGCAGCACAAATTTCACGCAAGCTTCGGCAGCTTGGCTTGCGACTCCGCAAACAGAAGTCAAATGAGGACTTGCATCTAAGGGATGAAGACGGTGAAGATGATACAATAGTTTCAGATGGAGAAACACTAGCATCACTTAAGAAAAGGTATCATCACATGTTCAATTAGCTGATCATTTTGTAAGTTAATGTTTTTCTTATTTTACTATTTAATATATAATCAGTGTGTCAAACATGATTACAATCATGATTATATAATGGGATTATAACCTGGGAATGTAACTAACTATGCCAAAATGTTTATGTTATGTAACTAACTATAAAAACGTTTATGTA
>JANDBE010000048.1:17004794-17018289 GCA_024320915.1 Erigeron philadelphicus
TAAACGTTTTTGTAGTTAGTTACATAACATAAACATTTTGGCATAGTTAGTTACATTCCCAGGTCATAATCCCTTATATAATAGTAATAGTATAATATTATGAATAAAATGATCTAAGAAGGTTTTAGAACTCTGGGACCTCTGGACTGTTTTGCCCCTTTTAAATTTATTCTGCGGATTTAACACATTTGAGATAAATTGTAACTTATTGACCTGTTTATAAGAATACAAGTAGAAATTGCCACTTCTAGCTTGTCATTTCTTCTATATTTGACTACTCATGGACAAATGCACTGGTTTATATTTATACTTAATATGATATGCAAGGTTTTTTAAAAAAAACCCACCACTAAGGTGGCCAAATGGTAGGTGTCCTGATGTTCTCATAAGAGGTCTTGAATTAAACCTTTCTAGGTAAATGGTTACTGAGATATCCCTGTTAGGCCGCATTTATTATTTACCCATATAAGGTGTGTAGACATTCTCCATACAATACACTTGATGCTATTTGAAATTTTTTTATATGAAAAGGGAGTTTTCTGCGGTGATAATATTGTTTTAACCATTATTATATTTATACATATCTTGCAACTGTTGCATTACATTGGTTCACATTACATTGGTTGGAGCTAATTTATTTACTGGATCTTTTAGGAGCAAAACAAAGCAAAAATTGGTCCCTACTGAGGAAATACCAGACCAGAACAGCGACAAACTATCAGATGATTCTGACAACATTGCACTCAGCTCGGCATTTAGGTAATATTCATTTCTTTTGGTCTAAGATTGCACAACCACTATGCACAAGATATCGGATGCTACAACTTGAATTCAGATGCCAGAAGTGTTTCTCTTTGCGTTCGGATATAAAAATTTTTGAATGAATGTTAGTCTAGATCTTTGCTATTTGAAATGGGTTAGTTTGTAAAGTTTTTCCATCGGCTAGGTTATTCGACCAATATGTGGAATACGGGTCCAATGGAATATGTTACAGGCACTACCTAGTACACAAAACGTGTCCAGGGGATGAAAACTGGTTTCTACATTAATGTTGATTAGGTATATTCTAATAATTTTCTTATTTTTCTTTGCAGAAAGAAAAGTAAAAGGTTTGCACAAACAAATCACACCAACAATGTAATAGATGCCGAAGTTAATCAAGTTGGCAGTGGACCACAAGGGGATGCCATGATTACTGGATCTTTTAGGAGTAAAAACCAAAAATTGCTCCCTACCAAGGAAATACCAGACCAGAACAGTGACAAACTATCAGATGATTCTGATAACATTGTACTCAGCTCGGCATTTAGGTATCTCACATGCAGATTGCACAACTGCTATGCACAATATATTGGATGCTACACCTTGAATTGAGATGCCAGAAATGTTTTGCTTTGCTTTCATAAATAAAATCAAAAAATAAAAATGATTGTTAACCTGGATCTCCGATATTCAAAATGGGTTAATTTGTAAAGTTTTCCATCAGCTAGATTATTCGACCAATACGGTATTGGGTCGAATAGAATATGTTACAAGCCTTGGCTAATACAAAAACGTGTCCAGGGGATGGAAACTGGATTCCACATTAGTGTTGATTTAGCTATTCTGATGTTATTTTATTTTTCTTTGCAGAACAAAAAGTAAAAGGCTTTCACAAACAAAACACACCAACAATGTAATAGATGCCGAAGTTAATCAAGTTGGCAATGGACCACAGGGGGATGCCATGATTATTGAAAATGAGGATTATCTGGAGGATCACGGACTTACTGACGACTTGGCTGATGAACTAACCGATTTTGGGAGCAATGCAAGTCCAGTTACGGCTCCAAATGTTAGTGGTCCAAGACGAAAGCTGAGAATGGTCATAGATGCAGATGATGAAGACTAAAGAGATAACTAAACTATAGTTAGTAAATTATATAAAGATATGATAAATTGAAGATTAATACTATCAGTCAATTTTAAGTGATGTTCTAATTTCCAATTTTCTAGCTACTTTGGATATACTCCATAAATGGCCATGTTCGTGTTCATATCAGCGTCTCAATGGGAAGTAGGATGTTTATTTTTTTTTTGAGCAATATAGATTTATTTTGGTTTAGTTTTTGATGTAACCTTTTTATTTATTTTGTTCTGGTTGTATGTTTTGAAGCAAACTATTGATGTTGTACTCTACGATTGTTTAGCTGCTTGTTTGCCATCTTATAAGAAATGAAGTTGATGTTTGCTGTTAAAAAAAAAGACGTTGATGCACCAAAGACTTAATTCAGATTAAAAATGCAACTTTTCTTCGTAAGTTTTGTAAAATTGAGGAAACTTTTTTTAAAATGGACATTAGACATTACCTTTGTCAAACAAGATTTCATCAAAAAAAAATTATGAAACCAACAAAACCGGATTTATAAATTCCGGTTTCGTCCACGTTGACTAAAACCGGAATTTAAAAATCCAGTTTTAAGGTGAAAAATATGTCACATTTGAAACCGGAATTTATAATTTTGGCTTCACTATTAAAGTTGAAACCGCAATTAGAAAATCCAGTTTCATGGGACAATGTATGACAAAACAGTGGCGCGAACGGTGGCTGCAACAACTTTGCAGGTTGATGAGACTAGACAATGTGAAACCGGAATTAGTAAATCTGGTTTCACTGTAACGACAAATAGTAGCAATCAACAGAGGAGCGCAACACATGCAAACCATGTAGACTTATATACTGAACCAACTTTTGCATACACCGTTTCATGCAATAACAACCCTAAAACTTTTTTGTTTTTCTTCCAAAAAATCATCCCTTAATATTTGTAATTTCATCCATCCATGACATCTTTAAACGTTACACGTGTACCAAAAAACCCCCAAATTATTGTGGTTACAAGTAAATGATTTATATTTGGGAATTATATTTGCTTTCCATAATTGTCGTAATTATCATATATCTTTAGTTGATTTCCTTCATTTTGATTTCCTTCCTTTCCAAGTTTGTAATTTCATCGGCTATATACATAGCCTTATCATATTGTGTCAATCAAAGATCTAACAAGCTCCATATATTCATCTTTCAAATAACCTTTTCAACAACGGCACCGTAAATGAACTAAAACTTAGAAGACCTGATTGGAGGGAATATTGGTTTGCTGAGGAATGATGACACACACGCGAATGTCATGGAGCATGTCGTGAATGCTAGGTTTGATGGTGTATTCACAAGAAGTGATACATGTTTCTAACTCCACGCAAAGCGCGGTTTAAAGTTCTAGTTACCAACATTTTGATAGTTTTGTTCTATTCTTATACTATGAATAAAACAACTAGATAATAAATAAACAAATCAAAGTTTGTAAATAGGTTAAAGAGGCAGTGCAATTTTGACTCGGTTTCGTAGGAGTAAAGGTTTCGAACAAAGCTATGTCTTGAAAGAGGGTGCCAAAGATTTTGAAAGTATCATTGCATATTACCGTTGTTAAATTTTCAAGTAATATGAGGATTAACGTATTGGATGACTATATGACACCTCGATAATTAGGTTTATATATAAAAAGACGAATGTGTGTTTGACTATGTATGGGATTTTAGCAAAGTGTTGGCCACCAGCTGTCCTTTCTAATAGGAACATGGGTTCAAATCTTGTCTAAGGCAGAATTGAATTTAAGTGGTTAATTTACCTTGACACTATTCCTACTGAAGATTATATGGATACCAATTCGGTACATGACATTAAACTGTTCCTATCAATTTACTATTTTTTATGTATGGGAATTTTTTAAGAGTAAAATAGATAGAAGAATATGGATTTAACGTTTCACGTTTTGTTGCAGTAAGGGGTAACATGCTTTTTGAAAATGGCATTTTCAACCGCGGTAAACGCAAATAATTGATTTATGTTAATGTTTTGTCAAACACTTAAAACAGATTATTTGCTTTCAAAACACAATAATATAAAAATCACTTTAAAAAAAAGCAATCCCAAACCCTCTTAATTTCTAAAAAGCCCTAAACAAAATGATATTTATATGAAATGTTCATCCATTTTTCTTTGATTCAAAAGCATCTAAAAAGAATGTCAAAAGTATATAACTTTCGTATTTTATGTTTTCGATAGATCGAACTCTATCTCAGTAATAAGCAAGGTCAAAGCATAAAGCGACACAAAAAGAGTCGACACCTTGAAAAGAAAAAGAAAGAGTCAAAAAATCATCGTTAAAGTACAGATTGCAAGTCTGGTCTAAGGGGTACGATAACACTTGTTTTTATGGTCTTTAAACTAAATTCAAGAATGAAAAAGTTATGCTTGAAAATGGATATGTTTGATTTCATTAGAAGGTATTACTCCTTGTATAACTAATATGTATCGGTCCAGCCTGGTAATCTAAAGCAACAAAAACCATAACAAATACAATTTTGGCCAACCAGAGATAATATGAATAATACACTTACATTATGGACAATCTCGGTAATCATCGACAAGATTGAGATATGTTGATCTAGCACTTTCAGTGCAATAGGTTCAACCGTGAAGATGATCTTCATATGCAAAATACAACATCAAATAGACTATATATGGGTTTAATGAGTGTCGAACTTACAACAAGTTTTACTGATATCATATTGGTTACATGTTGAATACAACCAAATGGTCTATAAGTACATAGTCTTTCACATCTATGCGTTGAACGACTTACCACAACCACATGTTTGAGTAGCATTTGGGTTTTTGAATGAAAATCCTCCTCCAATGAGTGCGTCACTAAAGTCTAGTTGCATCCCGAATATGAAAAGAAGGCTCTTTGGATCACAAACTGCACAAGTAGCATATAAAAGTATCATCAACATTCCATACATCACACTAGATATGAAAGAAATACACCATGCATCAAAAACCATTATACTTGTTCCTCCACCCTTAAAAATGATTACCATCTTTTTTAAAATCTCATTCAGACCTATCTTATTTCTAAAATCAGGAAATCGAAATTAAAAAGTAAAAAAATATAAACTTTATATGGCATTTCACTTGAATGGCAAATCTAGGTAGCAATCTCACCCGATTTAAAGTTTCACAATTATAAATAATAGTAATTTGGGTCAACCTGAACCAAAAAGTACCATTTTGATCAATACAAAAATTGCCAGTTTGGACACATCTAGTCATTTTCTCTACACATAGCAATAACTGAAACAATACAGAAGCATACCTATGACAAAACCATTGTATTCCATAACTGTGTCATCAGGTCTTGTGTTTTCTTTGCTCTCAAATTCCATGGTGTAAGACATGCCAGAACATCCACCTTGCTTCACGCCAATTCTTAAGCATAAATCATCGTTTTTTTCTGACCTCATCTTGTTTAAATGCTTCAAAGCATTATCGGTCAAATCGATGGCAGGTGCAAGTCCTCCAGATGCAGGTGCAGCTACAAGATTCAATGACTCTTAATTATTAATTACAGGGGTTTATTGTAAAGGAAAATTAATGCATGAAAGTGTATTGAACTTTGCTCGGTTTGCTATTGTGTGTATCCAACTTTAAAAACTTTTATTGTGTGTGCTCTATTGTTTGTTTTGCAATTGTATGCAGTCAACTTTGACCATATAGCTATTGTGTGTATCCAACTTTAGTTGATTCTGTTATAGTGTGTACTTTAGTTGATTCTGTTGTAATGTGTATCCTATTTTAACCTAATATACATGTTACATCTATGATGATAAAAATAAGAGTTGAGTACTTACATTAGACGTTTCTAAAGTAGGATGCACACAATAGCAAAACGAGTAAAGTTCCCATTACATGCTTATGCACTAAATTTTATTGTAGACAATAAGTTATTTCAAAATATCTAGACAATGAAGAGATGCATACAGCAACAATTAGAAAGGTTAAAGAAGTCTGAAAAGTAAAATTCTTAATACTAGTAATTGCAAGTGCCACTCATATGCCATGCATTATCATCAATACAAAACTTCAAAAGGCAAAAAATCATCCAAATAAGCAGCAATATAGGCTGGTCAGTTGGCGTTAGCTTGAATCTGCTAAAACTCTTCTAGCCCTTTTTGAGAAAACTCTAAATATATGAGTATATATTGTAGTATTTATGATTACCTAAGCTATACTATCACAATAAGAGTAATTTCACGGCTTGTCCTAGTGCTTTCCTAACTATAACATTGATACAATTAGGGGCCTCTTTGGACTCATTCAAAAGCACCAGTATAAAGCTTAGTTAAACTGAGTCTTTTGAGTTATCCTCTTAATTGTTTGCTTTTACAGCAGCAACTTGTTATTCAAGATTTAAATGGTAAGTCTTGGGAAGCTCTACTATAGATGGGGTTTGGGTTAGGTTATGCATGTTTTGAGTCTTTGCCAATTCGGAGACTGCCTTCATCTCGAATAAAATTGTATCAGATCCTTGATTCCATATCAATCATCACTACTCGCATGCGACTGTTCTTGTATTACTGTTCAAAAACTTCAAAACAACACTTTTGTGGTTAGTTATTCAAAACAAGATAATCATACGCTTGAAAGAGAAGATATACAGAGGTTGCTCACATTCGAGCTTTGGTTATCGCAACTCACAACAGAATCTTTTGGCTAGCCTAGATAAACACACGCAGAAAGAGACGACTAATTTTAAGTAACAGGTCACATTACTCTTCAAACTATCGTTAGAAGTGGAACACAGCCAACGGCAAAATACATCTGTACGATATGCATCGTTTACAGAGTATAAGGATGGGCTGGACCATTATAAGAAAAGACAATAAAGATGAAGGGTGGTGCCGTTGATCAGGGTCTGAGTCAGGGCAATGGAGAGAACAATCAACAGCCAAGGGAATGGAAACATGGATAGTGGTTGCAGGAACGGTGCTTATAGCCACGAAGGAAGCGTTTTCAGGGATGGTAAAAATAAGATTCTTTTGAAGATGTGTATTTTATGACGGGGAATGCTGTTCGGATCTGGCCACCCTAAGTGGAACTACGATATGGCAGCTCACCAGGGACTGTATACCTTATTCACAAACCCAAGAGACCTTAGCAGCCTGACAAAAAAGCTCTTTGTGGAACAGAAATGGGACCAGCTCTAGCGCCAAACAAACGGGAGGAGACCTATACAACTATTGGAGCTACAATACAAACTGGGAGCCTCCACATCGACAACACAAGGTTTTGATGGTTGACGAAGACAGAATTGCACGTAAGGAGAGTTAAGGGGCTGTGTTTGAAGCATGATACAAAAAATTTACACCAGATGATGGTTGAAAAAAGCAACACTTGTTTTACTAGTAGATGACGATGAAGGAATGGAGTAATTTACGACAGGACCCTAACAACCCACACATCTAGACACTGTTGTAGTGTTGTTAAAATTCAATGGTAAGCGATACACACAACCATACTATGAATCCAGATACACGTGGTTGTAATTTTAGCATATAGCAGGGCAGCCCATAATATATTGTTTCCTTCATCAGTGGATAAGTTGGATTTATTAGGTAACTTAAAATATAAATTTGGTATGAATTGGAGTCTGGAAATGAATGGCAACTGGACACTGATCACATGTAGAGCGTGTACTTAGGCACCATCCACTATCAGGGATAGTGATTCGATAGTTAAATTGTTGACACTCTTCAGTGGATCTCGACTTTGCTTGCCTCCAACTTTCCATCTACAAAAGGCCGTTCACCATGAAGCCCTGATGCGAATATGAGATTGAGTAGAGACGGCCCTGAGAGGACTCGGTCATCCGGATTTCAATGGTCACCGGGGCGTGTGGGCTTCTGGTAGTTATGCCTTAACCTGTTAAAAGCTAAAACTCTACAAAAATGTGTACACTTTTTCTAAGAAAGCATCACTAGAAGGCAACGGATGATCCAATGAGAGGAAATGTGGTGTTGACTACATAACTCTTTTATCGGATTTGTGTCGGTTCCACACTTTTAAATTTTAGCCTAGTAATTCATACCGCAAACATATACCGCCTTTCGAAATATTTATGTATTCTTTTTAAAAATGATGTAAATTAATTGTATAAAGAATTATTTATCAAATTTTCAATTATGCAGATTTGAATATGTAAGTAACTACCAATAATTCCTCGATTAATTACATATTAATAACGATAATAATAATAATAAGATGAGAAAAAGAATAACAAGGAAGAAATGATTACCTTGTGTTGAAGAAGAAGAAGAAGCAGCTCCTACTGGAACTAATAACAAATTGTGATGATTTCTATTTCTATTATTTATATTTAAATTATTATTATTATAATTAAGGTTGAAATGAAAGGAGCGAGTGGAAAGGGAAACGGAGGAGGCCTTTGCAGGTTGTTGAAGAGGACGGCTATTAACAGAATTTGGGAAATTCATCATCATCCTTGTAGAAGAAGAAATCGCCATTTATTTATTTTTATTTTCAACCAAAAAAACAACAAATATATATGGACCGAAAATGGTTACCTACTAAGCAGGGAGAAATATTATATTTGGATGCCAAACAAGAAATTGTATCGTAACCAGTGTGATGGATGGAGGGATTACTATTATCATTTTATAACTTAACAAGGTACACGAGTTCTTCTACGCCACAATTATTATTATTATTTGATATTTTTTCTTATTTATACTTGGCCAACATCAACGTCAAAAGTTACTATTTTCAACAAAACGGTGCGAGCACTTAACATTTGTATTGGTTCAAGTGGTGTGACGAATCAGGGTCATCTCAGCACCATATAATATCTCTCACTAACCACATTACATGAGTGACAATAATCATATTATACCATATTTTTATATTAATACATAAATAATAATAAATCAATTTATTTGATATGCCTAAAAATCAACCTAATCATAAATTTGATGACATGTGAAATAATCAAATAATAAGATTCGAAAAAAGAATTTGTGAAATCCACATGTCAAATTTTTAGGGTTTTAGATAGCACGAACATGGTACTCGCGCAATGCGGCGGCGGTGGTGGGGAAGGCGGTCTAGTGGTGTCGGTGATGGTACTAATACTATTGGTGGTGGTGGTGGTGTCAAGTGGTTTAAGTTGATGTAATTGTGATAGTGGAAAATTTAGAAGAGAAGGGCTTAAAGTGTTAATTATTAAAATAAAGGTTTAGAGTGTAAATTGAGTAATTCATTAAGGGCAAAACATAAAAAGTCAAGAGTAATTATTGTAATTCAAAGGTAGAATTACCTAAAATAAAAAGAGACCATTTCCTTTATAAGAGAGTAAAGATGTAGTCGTCTCTTCGATCATTGCCTGATGCCATCCAGGAAGGGTTAAAGTTTCTCTTACCATTTTAGTAAGAGGAACAGATGTAAGACTAGCAATACACTTAAAGTAGGCAGGTGATGTACGATCTTAATACGTGTATATGAGATAGGGATTAGCAGTAGATAGTTCATCGTTTCTTTGTGCGATAGGAAGATCGTCTGCTTGCAGAACCGGAGCAGGAGGAGTAGCTGGCAAAAGTGAAGAGTCAGAGGGATCTGCGGATTGTTGTCAGTTGGAGCTGCAAGCTTGAGTATGTTTACGTTGTTGTCGACGTAAGTTTGCAATGGTGGTGATCTGGATTAGTGGCGGCAGGTGATTTATCTGTTTTCAGTGTTCTTAGTGGATACATGCAAGTAGTTTGGAAAAGGAAAGACTTGATCAAGGCTAGATGAGTTTTGTTGATTGAGACGGAAATAGTTTTGCTTGTTACAAAATGTGAAATCAGCAGTCATGAAATATCTATTGAGATCAGGAGAATAGCAATTGTAGCCTTTCTGAAAGATGCATTTTAAGGCTTTAGGAACTATTTCGTCCAGGATAAACAATAAACGAAACAAACACACCCAAATGGACGAAGAGGAAGATGACAATATGGCTAGTGTGGAAATAAAATGGACATGGGAACTTGGTTATTTACACTGATGAGTAACAAGTAGTGTTAGCCTAAACATTAAGTGGAAGTTTTGCATGCAAAATTAGTGATAATAGTGTTAGCCCAAAACTTAAGTGGAAGTTTCGTATGCAAAAGTGAAGTGCATGTAGTGTCAATATGATGGCGATTTTTCCTTTATGGAACACCATTCCGCTGACGCGTTATAGGGCAAGAAGAATGATGTAACATGCTTTGGAGATGCCATGAAATCTGTAAAAGGACCAGAAGAATGTTCAAGTGTATCACCACTCTTTTATAATGAATAGTTGCACCACACAGAGTTTTCACTTCAGCACAAACTTCTTAAAATGCTTTGAATAAGTCCATATGTTGTTTCATTAAGAAACTCTTAGTACATCGAGAATATCTATACTTTATTATAATAAACAACACATTATTTTTGGAAGTTTTGGAAAATATGTGATATTTTCACCTAGCACCCATAAAATATTTTCACATACACTATCCCCTTAACATTATTGATTAAATTACACTATCAATCCCTTATATTTTAATATATCTTCATTAACCCTTTAAATCAATTATTTTTACATCAAATATTTACACCACTCGACGTTGCCTCCACCACCAACAATTGCCCTCGCCCCCACAGTTACACTATCAATCCTTTATATTTTAATGCATCTTAATTAACCCTTCAAATCAATTATTTTTACATCAAATATTTACACCACTCACGTTGCCTCCACCACCAACAATTGCCCTCACCGCCACACCGTTGCCGCCACGACCACCGCCGCATTGCGCGTATACCGTGCTAATGAATAATAAATGTAACGAAGTAATGAAAACCACAGTAGTTCGACGCGAATAGGCCCCACTCATCAGTGTGTACAAGAGAAAATAAAGAATCTGACTCTTTTATTAAATGTCATTAGTATAACATTAGAGGCCTCAGTCCACACATCAGAGCCAGTCTAGAATAGCTGAAACAGTTGCATAAGAGATGGGTCAATATATTCCCACATAAGATTGGGTAATTGGGCTTTAGCACACCCTGATTCAGCCTTATTGGTTAACTGATCAAGTTGCTCTTGGTTCTTGAACCAGATAACCACATTTAACAGATACAGCCCATGAGAGATAATTAGCAGATTATGTCAACTTTTCAGAGGTGTTATAGTAAAGACTAGTCATGGTCAAAGGCTGAGATTGTGACTTGCTATTACTAGTCATTTGATGTATGTTCTCAAGCATGCTTATATTGATAGAAACAAAATAAAGAAGTTCGAATATAACTGAAAGAGTAGATAAAAGCGTGAATCTATCTGAATTCACAAGTCTTAGAGGTTCTAGCAGGGTTCTAGCAACTGTAGCGGCGGATGCAATGGGGATGGCCTGAAAAGCATCAGTTTTGATTAGAATTCACGTCTTAAGGTTCTGACAGGGTTCTGGCAAACTGTAGCGGCAGAGTGCAATGGGGATGGCCAGAAAAACATCAGTTTTGATGAGTTTTGTTTAGGGTGTTTTGATATAGGCAGTGATACTTGAATGTTCGAGAATTGGAAGATATGTAATGTTATAACTGAATAGTCAGATCTAAGGTTGCCGGAAGTTGATATGCCGTATGCGGCGGGAATAAGGTGACTGCCGTAATTGATACACGACAGACGACAAAACCATCTTCTAGTGCCCTGATACTATTGATAAAAGTGCTATATTTTTAAAGTAATAGTAGACTTATTGGATCTGATGATTAATTGTATTAGATGATTTACGGTGATACAATATACACATTACATATGAAACCCTAATCTATAAAGAACCCCTATGAAACCCTACCGGCCTGTGGACCTGATATATTCTAACAATTTGCTGGTAAAAAATGGGTTGGTTCGACCGACATTATTTATCTATAATTTTTGAGCTTATTAGATAGTTAATGTACTAGATATGTTTGTAAAAGGTTATACTTATAAAATTTCATCTGTTCTGTTTAAATAAACAAATAAGAGACTGATATCATTTGAATAACACTTTGGGTGTATCTTTTAAACAGAAAAAGAAAAACATTGTCAACCTAATTGAACCGCGCGGCCGTCTGACCATTTTTATAATCAACATCAACATACAAATATGAATGTATTAAACACCCTCCAATTGAATACTTGGAGGAGTATATGAAATTCTGCTCCTACTTACCCTTTTGTCATTGACTACTAATTATTTGCATCTTATGTGCAGGGAAGTAATCTCCGTGAACGAGATTTCAACTTGACACTGCATTGGCACGTTATGCCAAAGACCGGGAAGATGTTTGCTGACAAAATAGTCATGACTGGCTATCGCTTGCCCAAGTCGTATAGATGATTATATTCTAGTCTTGGTGTAAAATTAGAGCCTTCATGGTTGGTGATATAAATTATCGAAATTGAATGAAATGTCAAAAACTAGTGAATGCTCATCAAAACTTGAAGAGACCACCATTATGAAGCACAAAATAGTTCCATTTACCGCACCACACTTTGGTTGCAGGTTCTCGAATTAGAATAAGGCATCATCCAAATTACTCCTTGACATACCTTGGTCTGCTTCTTGATAAAAGACGTTGGTCCTGGTGTAGTAAAAGTATATTTAAATGGCCCATGTTCTGCTATTGATATATTTTTGCCTGCACCGTAGACGTTTTTTTGCGGTAAATTAAATGTTTCAATCTTTGTTGGAATTCAAAAAATTAGGATAAAGTCCTCTTTGGATAGTCTTCCATCTTGTTTCTCCATTTGGATGCTATCAACTATCAAGCTTTGCTGGTAACTCTTTGCAGCTGTACTCGTGCTCGATGTCCAAATATTAGTGTTATGTATTATCTGCCTTTAGAAATATAAGTCTCCAATCTATCTTCTCTAGAAGGTCGTCCATCCACACTCTCACACCTATTGTTGTCCGGCCGTCCTTTCATATCCTTCAATTGTTATGTCTATGACATTCTCCACCCAGAACAAGTCAGTCTTTCAAGTTTCAAATTCTATAAGAATGAGGAAATGTAACTAACAATTCCCTCAAAAATAATGCATATAGTTGGATAATTTGCAAGTTGTTTTCTGGTCAGGGGTGCAATTAAAAAGCAGAGTCAAAATATCTTTTGGTCTTGAGTACCACAACAATAGTATTCGATCTCTGTATAAATAGGGTATGAGTGATTTGAGTTGTAAACAGTTTTGTTTCTACCTAAAGATAAAAATAACTACTACTATAAGGACCTCAAGGACCTCCGGTCAAACGAGTAAAAATGACTACTTCAATAAGTAATCATGTGTCGATCGAATAGAACATTATTGTTCTTATCATCATCTGTTTTTGTTTTGTCCTTTCAAATTGTTGTGGTTTTTTTCCTTTTCTAATTATCGCCGGCCTATACCTTTAGTGTTTTCCTTCGATTGGATAGAGTTGTGGGTTAATCGGTCCTGCGGGAATATACCTAGATCTACGTAGATATATGTTTAATAGTTTTGATGTGATTTTTCCTTTGAAAAATGGTAATATTTATATATATTATAAAGGTTTATTTTCTGGAAATTTTACAAAA
>JANDBE010000048.1:17040943-17056068 GCA_024320915.1 Erigeron philadelphicus
AATGATGTATATTAATGTAAATGTATAGTGTAGATATTTTATGAGCAAAATTTTCATTAACATGAGTGAATAACTTAATATAAAAACAAAAGAAAAAAAAAGGTTAAGAAATCTTTTGATCTCATGTATCATTTGATACCTTTTAATTTTCCAATTAGGCTAATGTTTAAATAAATTTCTAACTACTTAATATTATATCAAGTTTGTCTAACTCGAAGTAGAGATTAGTGGCACTCGGCCATTAACTATTGGTTCAAAAGATAGATATTCATTTCGGGAAAATAATTTCATTTCATCGGTAAGTTTGGCCGCATATAGAAGAACCTTTCAAAAACCCTAAAATTATACCACTGTGAAAAACCCTAACTCGAAAATAATAATAACTCAATAACAAAGAAAAAAAAAGTTAAGAATGATGAATTCAGTGGCAACCAAGACAAGATCATCGTTACGCGAATTTCTTCCTTCCCTCAAATCCCACAACAACAGCTGGTTGTTACTACGAGGTACTCTTATTCTTATATATATATATATATGTATGTACTCATTTTTGTAATAATAATTAGTAACTGGGATATTATATATATTTTTAAACAAGTTAATAATGGTGGCGTGCAAAGAAGAATGTTTTCTGCTGGGGGCATTGGCAATGATGATGAGAATGATGATGATGTTGATGACATTGTTGGTGAAAAACCAGAGTTAGAAATGCAAGGCGTTGATCCCCGAAAGGGTTGGGGTTTTCGCGGTGTCCATAAGGTATCCGATTTCTCTATCTTCTTAGCTAGAATATAAACAGTTTTGCTAATGTATTCTGATAATTCTATGTGGCAATAAACGTTTGTGAATTATCATAAATTAATTAGTTCGAAAAGTTTATGAATTTAAAGTTTGAATGTTTAGTCGATATTAAAGTTTGAGTTGTGAGGATCCTATTTTAACATACTAGATCGGTACCTGAGCGATGGGGCGGTGTAATGGAGGTGACGGGTGGTGGTGGCGTGCGGCGGTGGCGGTGTTGGTGGAGGGGGCAGCAGGGTGGTGATGTAATGGGCGGCAGTAGTGGCGGTGGCAGCGGCGATTGGTGATGGCGGCGGCGGCGAGTAATGTAGGTTATTGATGTAACGTGGTTTTGATGAATTGTTGAAACTTAAAGTTCAATAAAAACCCAAATTACATATAAGTTAAATGTTAGGAGTTATTAGGAATTTTTCTTAAGTTATTTTTGTTGAATTAGGAATTTATAATGAATTCGGTTGCCTATTAAAACAAACAAATCATGTTGTGCTCATCGGTTTATTCATCCCCATTTTCATGTACCTTCTTTTTGAACAACGAGTTAGTAGTTTGTAGTTAGCTGGTAGCATTCGAGACACCACAGTGACATCCAATTGGGCAGTATACAGTGCTCGGACCATGTATGCCTGGGATGAAACCTAGGACTCTCGAAAATCCCCCCTAATAATCAACTCCTACAAATGTAGGAAGTTAGATTTGAACCTTGGTGGAACCTATCTTCATGTACCTTGAGATGAGTACAAATTGTCACGGTTATTTGGTGATCTTTTTTCCAAATATTTTGACGGGTAATAAACTAGTGTAGGTATATAATTATAATCTGTACTATTAAACTCATATCGTGTTCAATAAGTTACTTAGTCTAATGTGACAACCATATAGGTTTTACTTGGTGGATGTATACACTAGAAAAATACATGAGTTATTATGCACTTGTCCCATCGTAATAAACTCAAACTTAGTCTATCCTAATCCACTCTTTTTTTCATTGCTTGAGTTTTTCTGTTTTCATGGAACCAATGGTAGTATAATATGTGCTGCTTTCTTTTTTCTTTTCCATTTTAGTCGTGAAAAAGATTACCTTTTTAGCTTTCAGTAATTGTTAGGAATTTTTGTATTCCTACGTGGAACTAGTTATGACATATAATCTTGTACCTTCCCACTCAAATATGAATTTTGTTACAAGTTTTAAAACTCAAATTATGAACTTTGATTGCAAGATTTTTAAATCGCTTCTAGTTTTATACACTGGTTGTCTGGGTTGAGTAGACCTAAAAATCTCTTTCTTACGCTTGTTCCTCTTCCCTTTTTATATTTTTAAAAAGGTTAACGACTAAAAAACATGCAAAATGTTATTACAAATTACAATGTCATCATCACAACATTCGATGATATGGAATCTAATGGTTTATGACGTGCTGTTCATTAGAGTTACATTTTGGACGACTCTCGACCCTCCTAACATAAAATATAAACTAAATCAATCAGTTTTACTTTTAGTATGTATTTATTTATTTATTTATATTTTATTATTATTATTATTATTATTATTATTATTATTATTATTACTGCAACTGCTTGATTTACTAATTTTTATTTTGACAGGCAATTATATGTGGAAAAGTTGGGCAACCACCTATGCAAAAGATCTTGAGGAATGGCAAAACAGTCACCATCTTTACAGTTGGCACCGGAGGCATGTTTGATCAAAGAACAATTGGAGCTAAAGACTTGCCAAAACCGGCTCAATGGCATCGTATTGCTGTGCACAATGAATATCTTGGTGCATATGCAGTTCAACAATTTGTCAAAAAGTATTAATATATCTATATACCCGTCAAAAGTTGGTGAAGTAGATGTTCTTGATTATGTGTTTTTGTGTCTTTGTTTTCTCACGACGTGGGAACGTATGTGCAGCTCCTCAGTTTATGTAGAAGGTGATATCGAAACAAGAGTCTACAATGATAGTATCAACGGTGAAGTTAAAAACATACCAGAGATCTGCATTCGTCGGGATGGTACGCTCTCATTCAATCAAATCATTTATAACCTCTATTTCATGCATTAAGTTTATGAAGTCTACAAAAGGAAGGAAAAGAAAATTCTATCACTCCAATTGTGTTTCCTGCTCATACTATAACAATTTAAATTATTTATACATCAGCAAATATTGCTAGTTTAATAATACATTAATACAAAGGGAGTGCGGATATCAGTTTTCCTTCTTAGCATTGGATTAGAACACATGTGAGGGAGTTAGAATCTTGACAAATTTAATGGACGTGGAGCAAAAGTTGTATGTTATAAACTCCAAGAAATGGTTCAAAGTAGTGATAGGGTAAAGGCATTCGGATTGTTAGAAATTAGTCTACCGTGATTTCTGCATATTTTTTGAAAGAGTGCCGTCTTGCTTGGCTAAATGTTGTTGCTACAAAAACTCCAATATCAGCTATTAGTCCACAAATACGCACAATTAAATACTAATTCTCAGGAAGTAATAATTATAGTTAGTACTTGAGGTCTTTTGGTATCTTGATCTCTTAAGGCAAGTGTTTGAAACTTTGAGGTAATTTATGCCCCCTCATGTAGTTGCCCTTTTTCTCCATTTTGTGTTGTTTCAAATGGATCAGTTGTGTGCCATGCATTGTTGAGGTTTAATTTGAGAAGCCTCTAAATTGCTGTATCTGTTTTTTGTATCACAAAAAGAAGCAATTACATATGTGGAAATACATATGTGCATAACGTGGTAAATTTAGTGATAATCATGATAATAAACCTCAACATGGCAGTAATAAGAGATGACATGACATGGGCATCCAAAAGACGAGTGTGATTTTGAAGATGGAAACTTCCATCGTGGGCCTGATCAGATACTGTTTAGGCTACTAGAAAGCCCTGATTTAGCACGAATGTTGTGATTTGCCAGCTTCAAGGTGATTAATATGGGAAAAAGAATCAATTATTTTGATGTAGGTGAGACCACCAAAAAATTCCACTGAAAACGAAGACTACCTGTCTGCTGGGATGTTTAGATCATGAGGAGTACTACTTAGAATTAGATGACTTTGTACAAGGGGTTAGACACTTAGACGCTGTTGGACTGTGTCTGGAAGGTGAGGCAGCACATGGTTTGTAGGTTGAGAACAAGCAACCATTTGCAGTCAAATACCAACAATCCCAAGGATTGTTGATGGAACACCCAACAAAACAGATTCTTTGCACTAGAACAAAAGGGAATATACCTAGAGTGTCAAAAGGCTTTTTAGATGGTAGCAAGTAGAATTCTGGGATCTAAGAAGTTGAAGAAAATGGCCAACTGCCAGATAAGCGAGCTAAGGGTTGGTTTCTGTAACGATTAGTTTGCTTCCGGGAACCACTGTGTTAAAACCATTTTAGTGGATGAGGAAGGTGTTGATCAGGTTCAAGAAAAAGAATGGTAAGAACAACAGGGGACGGAAAGTTAAAGAAACCCTTGCAAGTTGCATTATTTCACGTTGAGGACACGGTGATTTGTCGGTCGGCAGGTTATGATAAACCTCAAGCATGGCAATGATATTAGTTTTCACTAGTTCCTTCTCTTAAGTAAATAGGTTATTTTTGTATGTAATTAAGTCTAGTGTTAGGATTTGAAAGGTAGCCAGAACATTAGGTTACACTTGTTATTTAATTAGGATCTTTTTAGGAATAGGTCTTGAAGAAACAGTTTCCTTTCGAAAAACCAACCTTTGTAACAAGTGTAAGAGACTAAGAGGTGCCTGGTATTGCTGTAATTAAGAGGTACAACAATGCTGTTGAGAAGAATATAACGAGGCACCAGTGCCCACTATCAAAACCGAAGCATTTATAGGAAGATGAACACAAAGGGCAATCAAATACTATGTAAGATCCCCTAGTTAGCTAACAATAAAATAGATTTATTATGAATATGAGCTGATACATGATGCATGATGCCTGATATTGTGGCTAAAATAGCATCAAGATAATATGAATAATGGCTTGACTAGGACTCTGTTTCCAACTTGTTATGCTCACTAGTGAGGGTGATATTGGTACCAATCGAGAGACTTGAGACTGATTTAAAAGGTAATAATGGTACGTCAACCAAGATATATCATGCATGCCAAGTACGTGTGGCTGGTGTGGGATTTACTCACTTGAGTGTAAGAGAAGCGTCCGAGATCCCTTTGAAAGAAGATTCGGCTGTTACTTGTTATGCTTAGCCTTTCCGACTTATATGCTGTATTGATTCATCTTCTGGGAAGATTTATCTCCTAAAGCTTCTCTGTTTCCAAAGATTTTGGGTTTTGTCTTTTTGACACATATCTTTTTAGTATCCTTGTACTTTCTGCCACAATGCTTGTTTTCTGTTATGCAAATTCTCTACGACATGACAACGATGTAGACAGACCTTACCTCTACTCAAAGGTAGAGAGGCTGTTCCAGATCCACCAAAGTGGAAGGGACCTCCGGCCCGAGAGTGAAAAAATAAGGTTAGATCCACCAAAGTGGAGGCTAAACCGGATGGGGATAATCTCGATCTCAAGCTCGATCACAATCTCAAAACACAAACTCGAATCTAAGATCTAAATTTGTTACCGTTGAGAGAAAGGAGGGAGGGAGGGAGGGAGGGAGGTTAGATCCTCTAATAGATCCATATTGTATATTCTCCCATTATCGTGTTCATATTTTATCTTTAGTCTCAAACGATATAATTAAGTGAATGAAGTGGTGATTGTGTGTAGACTTGATTCTCAGTAAAAATCACCGTTTGAAAAAGTTATCTGAATGCAGATGTATGTTCTTGTGCTGCACAAAATTATGACTGTCGGATAACTGTTCTGAATTGATAACTATAATGTAGTAAAAAGGAAGTGTTGAACTTGAAGCCAGATCTTTTAGATCAGAAGACGAAGGACTTTGGGATGCATTAGAACTTATTTGACCTATAAAGAAGCCTGTCGATCAAGTAAGTGGTAGAATAAGTAAACCAAACAAATAACACCGGATGAGAGCAAATGTTTGAATCGGTCTTAATTGCTCTACTATGTCAATGTGAATTCCACTGATATTCGATAGTAGAAGTAACAAGCTCACACGTTCCTTGTACTAGCACCCTAGCTGTGGAGTCCAAATAATGAACAACCTCCAACAGAAGTACCGGGAACTCTTATTTTTTTTTTTCCTTTTCCTTTTTCGCCTTTATTCATGATGGTCATAATACAACAATGAGAAGATTCAGGTTCCCATAAAGTACACGTATTTTTCTATAAAGTAAAGGTAGTAGGTTGTGAGATGCCGATAGACTTGAACTATTCATAGTGTTAGATTTCCTCCGACTCCTGTTTGTTCTTCCGAAAGTTGGATACATAGTAATGCAGGTGGATCGGAGCCTTTTATTAGTCTAAGATAGGCCTTTTTAGCAACCTAGACTTACAACGGGTCAGATTTTGTTATTGACTTGAGTTTAGGTTTAAAGCTGCTAGGGTGAAAAAAACCTGATCTATTTTAATTGAGTCTGAGATATCTATTAATGTAATTCTTTAGTTTTCAAGTATTATTTTACTTTCTCAAGCAAGTTTTAAATGAATGTTTTGGGTCCAATATTCAGCCTATTTATTAGGGCCTCCAAGTTGTATTTCATCGTCAATTTTTGTAAACAAAACAGCTTGTGAAGCTTATTTTGAGTGTTTCTCTTCCATTTTCTTGATCTTATTTACGGTGTCACGAATCACATGGTTTATGCATTGATTTGAATTTATTACACCGTACCAGTTTATTTGTTTTCATTATAGAATGATATAGTAGGTGGTATGATTGTGTCAATGTTTTTAGACCTGTTTTCCTATTGCATTGGCCCTTTTTTCATCTAGGAAAAGTGGAATTGATTGTTTTTATTATAAAAAAAGTGGGTTAAAGGTGACATCTAGAAATATTCTATCTTTTCAACGGAAACTTGCTATAAACATTTAACACAACACTGTACTTGGGGTATATTTGGAGCTTAGAGATAAATTCAGCTATGACATTTCAAACACAAATTTCATGAATTCTAAGCTATTGTGTTGTATAGTGCCTAATGTTTCTCCAGTTTTTGGAAGTTTGGCTATGCATCATATAGTTATGTGACTATGTCTGGTCACTTTTTTTATAGAATAGGATCATTATTATTAAATAGTATTAGACGTCCTGCATTTTTAAGGCAATTAGTTCACACAATTTTTTTTTATATTAGAATCTAATTTGCACTCTGTCCTTTCCGAGACTTGAACCCCCAACCTCTTGGTTAGTAGTCCACCTCGATACTGCTGGGTGAAAGGCTGCTTCTTGTTGGATGACCTAGATAAAATGCTTATTAATTGGATAGGAAACAATTTAAATTAGAAGCTGTTTTAAACGCTTTATAACTTCAGTCAATAAACATCCGTCGAAAGTTTATGAATGTAGTTTTCGATATGTTAAGTAATGACATAGCAAATAAACTCTCAACATTTTATATTTGATGTTTTATATGTTGATCTTGCAGGAAAGATTCGGCTCTTTAAAACAGGAGAAAGCATCAACAGCATTTCCTTTGATGAACTACGTAAGTGCTGTTTGTGGATTCTTTCACTTTGAATTCTCTCTTTTTATCTAAATTTGAACTGCAAACTCAAAACACACTAATTTCTACACTTTTGTCTCATCGAGACTTGAATCTCATAAGAAACACCTTAAAATCACCAGGCCAAGGCTCTTTGGTTACTATAAATAAATCTAAACAGGATTCATATCTTGAATGCTGTGTCATACCTTAAAACCTAATCTCGATTTTTCTTTGTTTGTGACAGGTGAAGGATTGATTTAATAGATTGTCAACTGGCATACGAAGATCATCTAATTGATTAAGGATCATCAAACCAAACCTGGGAAAGCTTACGAATAACCAAAAAGCAGATGACCGATGTTTTTGAGACATATTTTACGACGTCTGCATGGAGATGGTGTTTATTTCTTGGTTTGGAATATTATTTCTTTTAAGAGTTGTTCTTTTACAGTGTGTTTGTATTCTATTTCTGTTATTCCATTCATTACCTAATTTGGTGTCGCAAAAGTATACATGCTGGCGAGTTGATCTTCTTTTAAAGTTGTACATTCTTTTAGACTTGAACTTCTTTTAGATAACTGGTGCATCGTGTATGAAACTTGAAACTTCTTTTTAAGTGTAAAAGACAAAAAGAAGAATTTGCCAGCATATATACTTGTAAGTTTCCAGTTATCTTTTGTATATACGAGAGATAATGCCTACGCATTATAGGTGCCAAATGCCTTAGCCGTATGGGATCGGATTTAAAAGTTGACCAAAAATATATCGAATGACATCTCTAATGAAAGAACATGAAATTTTAAGAACACCTAAACAAGTTTTATAATTTATCGAAATACGGTTTTTGAGATAAAAGATTTTGAATGAATTAGAGAATAATTATTTATGAAGGAGAGAAAAAAAATTAGTGGTTAAGACTTGAGGAGGGAGAATAAAATGAGTGATTGTTATAGGTATATTAGGTAGAGATGTTTAAATTAGTGAATAAAGAATAAGGGTATTTTAGTCGGTTCAAATCATTTAAAAAAAAAGTGCTCCTCTTTTATAAGATAAAATATAGATACGGTTTTTTTTTCCTTTCTAAAATAGACTTAATAATTAAGAACTTAATGCGTTTTTTTTTACTTAATAAATAATAAACGAAAATAACCTTTAGTTACATAAATTTTTTTTTTAACTAATGCATACAAACATTATTTATTCATTCAGTCACTTAATACATTCAAAATGAACAAAAATAAGAATGCGCCCTCGTCGAAAAGACTTGTCATGCCAAAGTATTGAATATTTTTGTTTTTCCAAGAAAAATTTGAAAAACATAAAACGTGTTTTAACCATAGTTTATTACGAATGTTTGTTAAGAAAACAAAAAAATTTGAAAAACTTAAAAATATTTTTTTGTTTGTTATTTTCTATTTTATTTTCCATTTCATCCCCTTTCCATCTCCCCGTCACGTTTCTAAAATGTTTTCTAGTATTCTAACTATAATGCGTATTTAAAAATGTTACTTATTTTAACATAAAAATCTCTTTCATTTTCTAAAAAATTGGATGAAAAACCAGAAAACGTTTTCTGCGACCAAACGGCTTTAAGGTTTTGTTCTTGTTTTATTTCCCTCCTGATAATAAAACACGGGGCACTATACGTTACATGTCTTCAACTCCAGGTTACTTTATCAAGAAGAGGGTGCGTTTATAATATTCCTATTTGAGTACCACTTGGCAAAAGGTAAATGGATTGATAGGTAAAGGTTATGGACGGGTTAACCACATAGATGATGGACCGGTATATACATTGCTAAAAATAAGTCAAAAGAGACGAAAAGAATAAGATCTTAGTTTGAGAGTCTAACAAGAAGGCTATGGTCCACGAATACTTTCGTAATCTACATTATTATTTCGAGCGTATAGATGATTACAGTCTAGTTCGTGACCTATTAGGAGTCATTGACGGAAAACAGATAGAGGATCATATTCAAGATACAAACCTTCTCAATGTTAGAATTATTACAAAATATATAGAAACATTTCAAAATCGTATATGAAAATCTTTTAATTTGCAATATGTGAAGTTAATCTGGTTTACACTAAAGATACAGGGGGGGAAAATGTGTCCAGCCTTTTCGAGAATCACACAACCACCATTCAACTCATGTTAACAATTACGGGGTCACAGAAAATGAATGTTTATGCTGGCACAGGCGACATGGTGTTTAGTATTCTTTCAGCAAGTAATAAATCATCAGGAGTTGTAACCTGCAAGCCACAAAGATGGGACTTTAATTATATATACTTTGGTGCTTCCAAGAGGCATGTATATATTATATGAGTAACCTTCTATCCGATGCAGAGTATACATTTTACACAATGGATACGGACAGTTCATTCATGAGATATAATCATTACTTAGTATACGGTACCAAAAGTTTCCATAAGGAAGAAGGGACAAGTCTAAACCAGTTTTGAAGTAGAAAAATAAGTGGCTTATCCTCAAAAACTAGTTTGTAGCCCGCTATATTCAAAAAAGAATAATGTACCTTGATGTTTGTATAAGATCCTTCTGTGATGTAGACAGGATGTTTGAGGTGCTCAACAATCGACACATCATCCGTGACTTCAAGGTTTTCTCTGTTGTATAACCATAAAGATTGAAACAAATTTTAGAGAAGAGCAACTATCAATACTTTTCTCATCTTGAGTTTAAAATAACAATTGTCGAGCCTTGCACAGATAGCACAAGGTCTTCAGTTCAAGTCGGGGCACCCCATAAGCACAACCATTGAATGAGTCAGGTATACCCCCACATTTTGGTTTGGCGGGTGATTGTGGGCCAGTTTGGGTTGCCGCCTTGCCGGTTATCAACCTTTCTACTACAAAAAGAAGCCAAGGAGGGCCATCTTCTTTTATAGGTAAGGATGCAAATGGGATGGATGGTGGCAGGTTGGGTAATGGGTGACAATGTATAAATTGTGGCGTAGGTTAAAAGTTAAAACAGCCTTATTTGGTTGTGTCGACCCTAATGAACAGTTTTTATCCATTATATTTTTCATAAATAATCGTGTTTAATTTGAATGTGATGTATTCTTACATTGTAAATCAAATCTTTGGAATAGAAGATTTTAGTAGGTCGCATATAACAGAAGACACTTTGAGTGACCTTCAACCCATTTTGACCTGAACTCTTTATAACTAAATATTTTGATTTTTTATATATGACATTTAAGAGATAAAATATAGCCCAATTTGATCCTTTTATAAGCAGATAGGTCAAAACTGTAACTGCTATTTAATTAAAATAAATTGAATCTGGTACCTATTTACAAGCTCAAAACCTTGCTTCAACAAATCAGGCTTGATGACCTACAAATGAAAAGATTGACCCCCACATAAATGGAAATTAAGCAATATCAGGATGGTGAGCTATGAATTTTCTGTTTATTGTAGAGGAGATGCTTTCGTTACATCACCTGTGGAGTTTGCATTTCCCAAAGTGTTTTCCGATCTAAGGTCTTGACCACAAATGATTCACTATTTCCCTTCATCATATATTAGAATCAACACATTCATTATACGTACCAACACTAAACACTCTACAAACTTCAACAAATTCTTAATAATGTAGTGTAATGGGTTTAAGTAGCTAGATAAATTTCTAGATAAGCAAACATAGTGACAAGAAAATAGATATTGGCAAATTGCGTGCCTCCGTTTTGCAAAACCTTTTTAATAGTTAAATTGGGTTGCTTTTTCCTCCATTCTCTACGTGAAAAAAATGCAATGTAGTAAAAATGATTACAATAATATTTTCAGTCGAATTGATACACTTTGTAATAAAACAATGTAAGAGGTTGTCTGCTTTCTGCTATAACGGTTCCATTCCCATTTAAGGTAAACTGAAATAATAATACTTACCTATTTGACGATTTAGATATAAACTAAAACAAGAGACTCATTAGTAAATGGGTTAAATTTACCGTCATTAATAAAAATCAGCTACACCTACATGATATGCTTATAGATGTCTTGAAGTAATTCTAAACAATCCCAGATTTTGAGATAGCTTACATCGTTATATGCAGATTCAAGCAAACCTTTCACTAGCATCTAGAAAACTCAACGTATTACAAATATAGGATAAATTTTGTTTTGCTATCAGATGTAGATACCTCTTTGATAGTAGCTTTAGCAGGAACACCGAGAACTGCAGCTCCAACTCGCAACCCATCATTCAGAACCTATGAAGAGATCAACAAGAATATAAGAAAGAACTAGCAGATGCTTCAAGCTTGTGAACGGCAATATAATGCTTTTGGAGATTTAATAGGAATTTTACATGCAAGGCAATAAGACTTCATATTGTTGCATTCTGGTATTGAAGAAATAATAACCACCATAGGACCTGATTTGAATAGATTATCAAGACTCATGTCTGTTTATTGTGCATCATTTCAAATGCCGTTCTTATATAGATGATTGTCTACATATATGCACGTGTGAGCACATGCGCGTGCACACACACACATAGGGGAATTTATGAAATAAAAGGTCTACATTGAAGAGAAAGGTAAGAGCACACGAATAAACCAGATGCTGATTGTTTAAGATGCAACTTAATATTCAACAAACAAACCTTTTCTACATCACTGGATGTTACCAATGGTCTAGCAGAATCGTGAATACACACAAGTTCAGAGTTTATATTGATTGTCTGTTGATCAGAAGAAGGGGGAAAACATTAATATACTAATAATGTGGGATTCCTCACCCTGAAAATTTATTAAAATAAATAAGAAAACAGATAAATGACAAGAATTATTGAAATAAACCTGAAGTCCACTGTACACAGAATCTTGTCTCTCCTTTCCAGGCAATGCAAATTTTAGGTCCACATTAATCTTCCCTCTGGAGTCTGGTGAAATATGTAACAATTTAGCTTCGTTCATGCCCGAGAAAACAAAAAAACAGCAGTGAACCCATTACTATTTCTAAATAAAGGGAGCAAAAAAAAAGTCGCTCGCACACAAGAGATCATATATGTACAGCCATATGTTCAGACCTTCGAAAATGTCCTGGTAAGATGGATCACAAACTACAACAATTTCCTTAACTTCAGGCATCGTTGAAAAAGTGTAGAAACTGCAGACAGACGAAGCAGCTGTTTAATAATCGGATAACTACCCACACGTTTAAAACAAGTAAAGGTGGAAACTTGGGCAGGGTCATGTTAGTTGGGTAATGGATGACTTTTATTTATGAATCAAAGTAGGTTGGATTGACCTGAAGTAGTATTTGTAGAAAACATTGGAAATTTTGCTAATAAACAATTAGTCTGTCAAAATATGATCACAAAAAACAATATAATTTATAGACAAAGTGAACTTTGGTTTTTAAGCATAAAAGACATACATTTCAGACATTGTTGATGTTTATACATTGGCCCGTTAAAAATAAAACCCAACTAGAACTGACTCATATATAAGTAGGGTAAAAATAGCCACTTTTAAAAAGTAGCAAGACAGTCAAAGAGGGTGTGCTTTGGTCATTTTACACTAACTACCGTTACCAAGGTCAACGAAATCACCCTGCAGCCGTGGTAAACATTCTTAATTGATAAAACAAAGCAACTTTTGTTATTTTATTATATCATCCAGATGGTTGACACTTGACAGTGGTTAAAATAAGAATGGTGCTCCTTCAGGATCAATGAATATTGATGACTCTTTTGTTAATATGATTATCGGGACAGGAGTTTAAGTAGTTACCAAATTACCTATACAAAGCAATCGGCTGTCCTAAAAGAGGAAGGTACTGCTTTGGCATGCTTGCCTAGTTGCAAAAAAAAAAAAGATGAAGCAAAAACGTCATCATACGTAATGACAAGATAACATTATAACGGTAGTAACAATAACAGCAATATGTAAGTAATACTCCCTCCGTGCCAAAATCAGAGTCCACAATAAAAGACACAAATATTAACAGATGATTAATCATTGCATTCTATAGTTGAAAGATGAAAAGACTATCTTGATTTTTGCACAGCCTCATATTATATGAAAAATATATTAAGGGCAAATTAGTAAAGTTAATATCTTTGATGTTCAGAAGTGGAAAATTATTTCGGGATGAAAGGAGTAACAAATACACGGAGAGCAACACATACTTAGAAAGTATAGATACAAACCAATAAAATTAACATACTGCTAACTTTCATGAGTTTAAAAACTGTCAATAAATTCATGCTCTTCCCAATTAAATTAACATAAGCCTTAATTAATGTATCGAGAGTCGATTATAGTGGCACTCCTTATATCTACCAATTAAGATAAGATGGTAGGATCAATTGGGTAACACAAACTCTTTAGATTAGTTAGTAATGCTCAAGCATTGGTATACGTGTTCCGAAAATGTATGTATGCAACTTAGAACATTATTAATCATTTTTCCTTGAATACATTTTCAAGAAACTACTATATAGAATTGGCCCGAATTAATGTAATCTTGTTTTCCTAAGATTTTTAATAAATCTTGCTGCTGTTGAGAAAAAGAAAACATTTTGAAGCAAACAGAAATGAAAAATGAAAATAAAGGGGAGAGACATACACCCATTCTTTTTCCTTTCCCTCCAGCAAGAAGAACCACAGAAACACTTTTCTCTTTAACAACACACCTCTGCACAAAACAATTCACATCAAGTTTCAAACTTTTCGAATTCCCAACAAAATATAAACTAAGCAAAGGAAAGGAGATTGCATTAAACCTGTTTTGCAGCAGTAGCATCATCATTTACTAAACAACTTATTGAAAATCTTGAATATTTTTTTTGTTTAAGAGAAGAGGGATAGATAAATGAGCAAAATTGAAATGGGTGTTTGTTAAATAAAGAATTATTTGAAAGAATTTTGCATTTTGATGTTGAGAAAGGTTGTTGTTGGGGGGTTATGGAGGGGGAACAGATGACCTGAGCAACAATCATCGTCATAGGGAATAATAGCAAATGCCTGCTTGGAAAATGGGGAGAAAAATATAAGACACAAGTCTGTCATGTGTATATAGATGATGTGTATATGTTGGTTTCTGTTTTGTGTTGTTCGTAGTTGACTATCAAGGAACCATATTCTCTTCATCCGGGCATGGATATCCGGATCCGGTTTGATGAGGTATTAGATTTTGACCCCTATCATGCACACCGGAAGTTTACGACATTTTCATGATATAAATGAACAACAAGTATTAGATGTTAATAATTCGAACCCGAGCAAATACAAGACAAACAGTATGCTCGAGTTGACCACGTACAACACGTATACTCACACGCTCAAAACATAAATGTCTAAAACCATGTGGAATCAAGATTTTATCCTAGTTTTCCAAGTTAACATCTCTTTTGTTATTTCGCTAAAAAAGACCCCACCTAATTAACTATATATTGAAGTTATTGATTAAAAAGTGAAATTTGGTAAAGAAATAAATGTATATTAAAATAAAAGTTGAAAACAAAAGTCAATTTGAATAAATCGAAGGCTTTGATTGGTCAATTACTTATTAGAGCAACTGTATTTAAATATATAAAAAGATTATTAACCCACTCCAATAAAAAGTTTTTCGTTGAAGATATTGTGGCTAGTTCGGTTAGATAGCATATTCATTTCTTGGTTGTGATCTTACTTTTGATTTGAATTGGAACAAATGTGCATGATTATTGTTTCATTGGGGAACTCCAAACGGGCTGTGGGGGGGAAAGAGG
>JANDBE010000048.1:17111606-17122526 GCA_024320915.1 Erigeron philadelphicus
AAATATCAGGAACTTATTTTAATGTCAAAACTATAAAAAGGGTTAACTTATTACTTTAAAATTATCGGGGTTTACACAATTGAAAGTTAAATTTAAAACATAATAAACAAGAAACATAAAAAATATATATATAAAAACAAAAAAACAAAAACCGAAACCCCGAATCAAAAAAACGACAAACCGAATGGAATCCATTGTTTTGGTTTATAAAAAACCGAATTGATCGGTTTGGGTTTCAGTTGTAGGCAAAAACCGACCCAAACTGACACATACTCACCCCTATTTTCAATGGTGTTATTAATTTGCACAAATATACCGAACTTCTCAATTGTAAATTGTTTTATAACTCACTACCAAGAAATATATAAGTCAGCAAAATATTTCAGGGACTCATTTTGCTTCCAATAAAACCTCAATAAGTTTAATATTTATAAAATTAAAATTATATTGACTACTATCCCTTTGCATCATCATACATGTGTATGTTTAAGGAAATGATTCCTGAGAATTCAGTTGAAACATGGGCAAAACATCGTGACTTTAGTATTCATAAGCCTGCAAATATCAGGCTAAGAGAAACTTAATTAGTTATATTAGGGATTAGAAGTAAAGTAATGCCCAATGCCGTCTTCCACGGGTTTTGGGTCCAAATACCTCGATAGTGTATATGGGAGGTTAAGATATAGACAGTCTTACCCCTATCACGACAGTATAAACTTTATCTAAAAATAGAAAATGACCTCCTGCCTTGCAAGAAATGATGATAGAATACATAGTTATATTAGGGATTGAAGCCCCTGATCTCTTTGTTCTTTTGGGAGAGAACATAAATATATGATGATGAAAGGTGCAACCATAATTAGAACTTGAGTTTGGTTAAATTGGCTTTCAAGTTGAACATGAAAAATTTCCACCTGCACAATGACCTATTAAGTCGTTATCATATGATTGGTTAATCAACCGCTAGGTAGAAACAATGTGTGTATTTCCAAATTTGAATTTCTTTGATATCTAGATGAAGCAAATGTCACATTGCATCTCTAGTTCCGTAACAATTTGAGTAAAACACAAGAAATGCATTATGCTCTGGTCTTAATGTGAAGACGCATCAAAATACAAACCGTAGACTTTCCTTGTAAGACAAAAAAAAACTACATCAATTCTCTTTAATTGGGTTCATGGATGCTTGTATTTCTTCTAGTGTCCGACCCTTAGTCTCTGGTACTAACTTTGCAACGAACAAAATAGTTAAGCCGGATATGCTTGAAAACAAGAAAAATGTCCCTGACAAAGAAATATGTGTCCGTAAGTCTATAAGCAAATCAATGGTAAAAAAAATCTGTTCAAGGGTAGGATATGGTACAACTTGATGGATTTTAACTTGAAAGGATCTTTATACTAAATCATACATTGATGTAATGCTTTAGTGGAAAAGAATTTAGTCATTTAAAAAGTAACTCTTTGCAACATGAGTATGGAAGGCTATTTTATATGACCAGTGTAAAAGTTTTCAACTAGAAAAAAATCATCAAAAGTGGGATGAACTTTTCTCTATTACACTCAACTAAATAGGCATCCATCTCCTGCATTATAGAGTACAAACATAGCTTTCATCCCCTGCTATCTTATTAAGTTATTATATTATTATGGTAACAAATCCTAATGTAGGATGATCAAAGCAAGTTAGGAGAGCAAAAAACATAAGAAATGACATAAGTGCTACCCTAATTAACTTGATACCTTGGTTTAAAAAAGCATACCAACACGCTAGGCACTTCAAGGCAATCTACCTGAACCTAATGTAGGTGCGCAAGTGTACTTACAGAGGCAGATTAAGGTAGCAATCTCCAAAACACCACAGTGGTACTCTTAGTGGCACGTGGCTCGTGGATATTGAAGCCTCCTGTTTTATTGCATTTTTCTTAATGGAGCTCTAATGGACTTTCTATAAACTGGTTTGGGTGTTGTGTTGTCATGTTACAAGTGATTGGAGATGACCCATGAAGTACTTCAAGAACGTTGCCGTGCATACTTAAGTATAAAGTTGGTAGTAAATGTCATCGAGAAGTGATTAAAAATCACAATGATCCAACGAACCCATGATGCTCGGTATTTCATAGCTGCGCGGAAACCGACTTGATTTCTGCAGCCAACTTCGAAAAACAATATCTCTCTATAGAAACCTCTAATCGAAATTCTGAACGGTTAGAACTTAGATCAATGTCTTTAACCTACAGCTCAAGTTTCAAGACGACTCGACGACTAACAAACTTTCGCTTCCCACGTGTGTGTAATTTCCTCTCCCCCTCCCCGAACCTCAATTCTGATATCAGTTTGTTAGGATCGATCACCACAAACACGAAATCAACATACAAACACGTATATAATCCACTACCACAAATATCACTACACATGTGGGATTACATGAATGGAGAAACTCAGTGTCAACAGTATACTATCTATAACCCATTAACCCCTCACCTAATATAACTCTTTACCAGGAAACTATATACTCAAAAAGTATTTCTTTTTTCACACTAGAATGAACATATATTAAAACATCGGCTTTTTGCCGTTCCAAAAAAAAAAAAAATTAAAACATCGGCTCCTATTTATATAGGCAACCCACCAAGGTAAATTTTTTACTATTACTGATATGGGATAATGATTTTGAATCAGTTACCATCACGGCGTAACGAGCAAACCTAATCGGAATATGAGTTTCAATAATCAAACACATAACAATAATAGGACAAATATTTATGGCAAACAAACATCTTTTATGCACTTGACAAGTGTGGAAATTGAGTGATGTTACAAATTTCAGAAAACACTTTTGTTCAGCAAATACACTGAAAAACTTAGTGCAAGTGTGTGTGTGTGTGTGTGTGTGTGTGTGTGAGAGAGAGAGAGAGAGAGAGAGAGAGAGAGAGAGTACCTGCGGTGCTGTACTTCATCAGGATATTGAAAAAATACGTAACTAGGCAAGAACCGAACCAGTTAACAACTGTCACGAGGCTGCCAGCTGAACTCTTGATATTCATAGGAAAGATCTGGAGGCAAAAAGAGTTTATCAAACCATATCAACTACCATCTACATGTATCTTTGAGTCTATGATTACATCAATCAGAAATATAACATGTATTATAATTAATGAAAGCAAACCTCAGACATAATCACCCATGGAATCCCTCCCATGCCTAATGAAAAAGATCCCTTAAATACCTGCTTAGAATGGATCTCATTATTTACACTTCTGTAAATTAATAATTAAATAATATATAATGAGATTTTTTTTAATATTATTAAACTAGGAGATCATAAGAGGACCATTGGACTAGACCTAGAAGGAACTACTATATGCAAAAAAAGGACCCCTGTGAGTCCTTGCAAAAGCTACTCACTGGGTTTGCACCAGTTCCAGTTCATGCCCTCCCATTCTAACTTTTGTAGGTTGTAGCTGGTCATTCAAGCCCAAATATCAAGACCAACATTGGCCTATAACAGTCCTGAAACATGCCAATCTGATACTAAAGATGGGTCTCTACAAGATTTGATAAACGTATTAAATGTTGGCCAATGTAGATTAACGTGTTGGTGTAACCTTTGTTGATCCACCATATATCAGACTTTGAATTTATAAGTTTTGGTTCATCTGTAAGAAAATGGCATGTGGAAGCTACATTTCATGGGAAAAGCAATCCAAATCTTCAGACAGATGGACATGATTCATGACTCATGCTTTCGTAACAGAAGTTGAAAGCTGAACTATAAATGGTTTCTCAAAAAACTTTTAGTATCAGGAAGAAAATGAAGTTGACAAGTTGATCAATGTACAATTGGATTACCATCACCCCAACAAGTGCCAATATGGGGCTTATAACCTTATACTCTTGGAGGTCCTGCAGCGGCAAATATGAGTTTCTCATTATTTGTCAGCGTTAAATTAAGACTTTTAGGTGGAATAAAAGTTAACATAAATAAACAAGAGTACATTAAAACTTATATGGCTAGTTACCTTGATCATACTTCTATTTAGGAGAAAATTGCATTTTTCACTCCAAAAAACCAGTTTAACTATAGAAAACCTTTCATTTAGGGTATTTATAGCTTAAGCAGTTTTTATTTGCATCTCACCACCATATCAAAATAGAGGGTCAACAAATGCAATTACCGCTACGTCAGTTGCCATGCCATAAATTTGGCAGGGTAATCCGGTTAGATAACCATAAATTAATTTTATGAAAGTTTAATCCGTTTAATCAATAGCTGAACCCTTTTTTTATAATGAGAAAAATACTGTCTTTCTTTTTTTGTAAAGAAATTAAAAAAAACACTAGATTCGCCCAAACAGAAATTTGATCAGATTATACTATTCATAAATGCAAATTGCACATTAAACAAACCTGTAGCAAGAATGACATCCCTGTGAGGAAACAACCTAAGCACGTTCCAGCAGCAGAAATCTAGAGGAAACACAATTTTAAGTTTGAGTTGTCTGAATCAACTCTATTAGTTTCATGTAAAGAGAAATTTAAGCAAAGCCTTACTGAGCTTTCTGACATTGAAAAAAACTATAGCAGGGTTTTTTCTCTGGATTAAATGAGGGTCAACATTTTACACTTGTAAAGAACTATGCAATACACAAAGCTCAGTTACATAGGAACATTCCACTTAGAGACCAGATATGTAGGACATGTGTAGAGATCAATGAAAACACGTATTAAAGCCTAATCAAGAATGGCAGATATGATAGTATAGGGTTTAAGGTACTTGCTCATAGTGGTTATGGTATCATGTGTCCAAATCAATTTTCACAATGAGGCAATGAGCATACACTGGCTCGACAGTTTGGGCTTCATGAGAAGTCCCTACTACCTTCTCATGAGCATAGCACTAATGGACAGTATGATCTTTGAAGATATGAAAGGATGTCTCGTTATTACAATACATTTGTTACCTACTTAACGCAAGTCTTCCAAATCTGTGTCAGACATTGTCCGGGTTAGTTCGTGAGCAATTTGAACTTTGAAATTTGAACCATTGCATACTGCACTCCAAAGTGAGACGACATCCAGCTTCTTGCATTTCTATGACACGTCATATCCACCCAATTGAAACAATACTTTGTAGTACATCGCCTACAATGAGGACATCAAACATGGCTTTCTTCGAAATATACGACAATGTGTGCCAAAGCTCTGATGACACCCCTATTTGTAATTATTCTGATTATTAACTACAGACAATAATTTACTGGACTCCCAATGCCCTCCTAAGGTATCTCAGTATGTGAATTGTAGCTCCTCTCTCAAAGGACATGTCTTCTCATCGTAACTTCAATACCTAGAAAATACTTCAGACTCCTAAGATCTTCAGAATTAGTCTTCAAGAAAGGAAGACTTGACAATTACAATCCCTTTGTTTCACCATGGTAACAACAATATCATCAACTACACTAGTATTATCTCCGATTCATCACGACAGTTCCAAGGGCTCGAGGAAAAAAAAAGGACTATTCAGATGTAGCTATTTCAAACCATCAAGGTAAAGCCGTAGATAAGACACCTTAGGTGACTACTCCTAGACCACAAAATTGCAGATACACCCCCTCAAAAACTGCATTCCTAAATGCACTCTTCATACCTAGTTCATGCAAGGGTTAATGATGCCTATCAAGATACAATGCTTACACTAACTTTCCTTGAAAGATTTACACTTGGAGAAACCACGATATAAATCAAATAGTTCAGAAAAACTTATGGCAAAACAACAAGTACAACATTCTACTTTTGACTTTTTTCTGGCCAATACTAAAAGCTTTAAAGGCTACAAGAAAAATAAAATTACTATAAACATCTGAGTGTACCATAAATAATTAATTAAAACAAGATGTAATTTGTACCATTAATAGTACTCGTCTACCTGACACGTCCATCAAAAGTACACCTATTAAGGTAAGTGGAACCTGCATAACACAACTAAATGATCATACAAACTTTCAGAAAAGATAGGTAGATCTAGTTGGCAACAAGAATAACCTGAACCACAACCAATGCTATTGTTCCAATGCGACTTGAAAATCCTATATATAAACAGCAAAGTTTCATCGACAAATTTTTAACCCAAACATGTATCTTCAAACCTAAAAACATGCTGATCAAATTCAGAAAACAAAAATTCTAAAATATCCAAGGTCCCATTCTCTACAACACTTAATTCTATATCCCAATTATGGCCTGTCTTCCTTTCTTGAGTTCTTCTCATATCAGGTAATTAAAAGTTTATAGCCAACAATCAAATCCATGTATTCTCACACTATATAAATGAGACAAATGAAATACAACCTTTAGATGGTCCAACATAGTATAAACTACCCAAAAGTGGTATCTTACCTGAAGATATGAAGATTGAATTAGCATAAAATGCAATGGCGTTCACACCTCCAAATTGCTGCAATATCATAAGTCCAACTCCAACCTGAAGCACATTTATCACTATGTGAGTCAAGGCCATGAAAAATTGAGATGCTGCAGGATATCACAAATGGGAAGACTCACAGTGAGAGATTTGGCATATTTTAATTGGATCAAATCAAAAACTCTAGTTTCAGACAGCTGATGAAGTGATTTTGTATGATCCTATCGCATGGAATGAATATCACCCTTTAATCAAAATTCATGAAGTAATAATAGCTTAAGGAAAGCTTCAATTATCATTACAATCACATTCTAAAGTCATTACTCTGATTTCAACTGATTCTTTGGATATGTTTGCATTCTCTCCCCTGAGTCGCTGTAAAGCAGACTCACAGCCTTCCCAACGACCAATTTTTGCCTGCAAAAAACTAATTATGAATATATATATATTTTGGCTTAATTTTCTTTCATTGTTAACTGGAATCATACAAAAAGCAACTCTCATCTTTATAGAGTTTGCAGTCAGTATCAGAAGGTGAATATGAAGAATAAGAATTGTGCAACTCACCAGCCATCTAGGAGACTCGGGAATGAAGAACAGGCCTAATATCTGTAGTAAACATGGAATGGTACCTGAAAGGATGAAACTGTTGTTCTAATTAACATGTCTTCTAGATTTGGATAAACCATTAAACTTCACTAGACATTTACCAATGAGAGCTAGAGTGCGCCAGGGAATAACAATTCCAATAAGCCACATCACAGACATTCCAATACATATCATCAGCTGTAAATGGGGCTTATGCAGTCAGCCATTAGTCAACATTTGATTTCGTATAACAGCTTTGGTTTTTACCTGGTTAGCAGTGGTAAATGCTCCTCGAAGGTTTCGAGGTGTTATTTCTGCTACATAAACTGGAACCTGTTCATTTATTCAAAGCAGAAACCTTCTTACTTTCTTAGGAAGCAAAAAGACAGGAAATTGATGTAACTGAATGAAGAATGTCATGCGAATACCACATAGGAGAGAACACCAATTCCATATCCTATCGACAGTCTTCCAGCATCGAGCAACCAAGAAACCTGTTACCATCATTTAAAATTTATCAATGATAACAGACGCAGGGATTCTAAAAGCTGGAACTCTCGGTATCTTCTGGTATCTTCAGGCATAAAATTTGCATAATTCAGATTCTTTCTGTTTAGTTACATAACCCAAGTACTTTTTCTCAATTTTCTCCTAAAAAACTATAACTATTACTCTTGTAAAACGAATCTGGCAAGAGAATGAAATATTATATAAACTGAAAGAACAAAATGCAAAATCCGAACAGCATGAGATATAAACTCTACAGTTGATGCTTATAGTGCAGTTGCCAAGAGCAATTATCATGAGTGATAAAACAAAAATGAGATAAAAATGAATAATAGCACAGAGATATAATTACCTCTGAATAAAAAATTGACAGCCAACCCAAAAGACAAAATATTTGGGATAACCCCATAGTCTGCATTTAAAATCAAATTAAACAGTAAGAGAACTAGATAGGAAAAAAATAAAATCTGCCATTGCAAGATTTGACTTAGAGAACTGAAGTAAGTGGTAGTAGTCACAGCAACAGAAGATTTTACCATTCTCCGCCCAATATGATCAGCTATTTTCCCACTCATAACTGCACCTACCATTGCTCCAATCGTCATTATTGACCCAAAAACGGAGTACTGCAAGTACAGGTGTGAAGAAGATCGAGCCAATTTAGTACAATCCAAAACTTATCATGAAAGTTTACAACACAATGTTTCGATATTTTTTTTTTTAACAGTTGAGGCGCTATTTCAATGCAGTTTCTGTTAGATCTTTTGAAAGACAGATTAGATACAAAAAGATATGCAAGTGTGCACAAGGATATTAGATGATGAATTGCATCAGTGCTATATAGACCTCATCTTTGAGAAACTTAACACTATACGCACTTATATGTTTTTGATGTGATGTGAAATTGATATACAAAATTTTTAGACGAAAATGCATAACTTAGATGCACAAAGGAAGGAAAATCATAATCAAAATTCATAAGTCTCATTTACACAGAATAATACTACATGACTTATGTCTGGCATTACCTCTTCCAATGACAGACCAAGGTCATTCATAATTCCAGTCTGCGCTGGAGACGAAAAGCCTACCTGTATTTCCACCAACAACATGAGAAAGTTAACCTATTAATATCCACCAAAAGAATGCTGCTCCTACTAAACAACTGTGAGTTCTATATTACATACACATATGTTCTACTAAAACAAAGTTCAAGTTTGAATGGCACACCAAAGACGAGTAAGGCTTGGAGATCTACTCTGAAGTCTGAACCAACAGAAGTGACTACTATATACATTTAGTATAACATATTAAAGTGGTAGCTCCAAATTACATGATCCTTATGAAGTGATTTAACATTAGTGAAATCCTACTGATTATAATCAAACTAAACTCTAATGAAAAAGTAATATTATGCACCTACATCATTCGGCTCACGCACAACCCTGCCCCGCTATGTTATAGAAGAATTGAGGTTTTTGCTGGGCTGATTCTTCAAAGCCAGCAATCGGCTGTCAGATTTTGTCCCGCGGCTAAAATTAAGTCGCTTCGGGAATCACTGTGATGTGGCTCAATGTAGAGCAGCCCACCCTTACAGCCTTTGATCGATAGATTATTTAGAACTTCGGAAGATGGTCAAGGTAGCTTGCTTCCAAGCCACTGCATTAGATGTGTATGTAGTCATGGTAGTCGGCCAACAATGCCTCTATTTTATACTAAAATACTATTTTGGATTAATGGGGAATAGAGTCGCTCTTTTATCTGCAAAATAAGGCCTACGAGTTCTCTCTTTTCTTTTATGACAGAGTCTAATAATTTCTTATATTACCTATCTCCAATATGTATTCTTCTCCCACACAAGTTACTTATGAGGTGACTTAATATCAACCAAGATTGCAGGGGAATCACACTTTGAGACGACTGGGCAGATATACTTTTGTTATGGTCTTCCATAATTTCCTATTCTTGCCATAAGTCATCAATTTCTTATAACAATAACACACATTAGTAAACTAATAACGAAGAGAAAAAAATAAATTTCCTGTTACCCAGTAAGTAAATGAAACATAGGTCCCCATATGATATTACTAACATGTTATCCGCGCAATGCACTGGTGGCGATATTTTTAGGCTGTCTTTCTTGTTTTTTTAGCTGTTTTTGACAATTTCCAAAAACTAATCCTTTTAGAAGCATGAACTTGGAAGCATTAACTTCTGATACAAATATAAAATATACATTTTCTATCTTAAAAATCAAATGTGTAAACAAGTCAAACCGAGTGGACTAGTAGGAACTTTCAATTGCTCAGCTCATTTATTAATAACTCGGATCAAGCTGCAACTCAGATAATTATTATTTGTCGAGCACAACTAAAGTCATCTGTATGGATTACAACGCCGATTCTTGACACAAGATCAGTGACCGTCTGACCGAGGCAAGTTGAGCGCGGAATTGGTTTTCGTCAATATCTCGGTCAAAATCAGTTTGAAGTATTTCAACATTTGTGTCAATATTTCTAGACATATTTCTAAGGTCCCATGGCCAGTTATATTTTTGTTTATACTTCAAAACTTAATTCTATGGTCCTATGAACATAATATTTTAAAATTTATGTATCAAAAATTCCAATCCGAATAAAAATGGAGTAATACTAAAAATACAAACAACTTACAGCAGAGCCAAATACGTAAGATCCACAAACTGCCACCAAAGTGCTTAATATAACGACACGTGTCGCCGGAGAAGCTGATGAGTCATTGCTGCTGACGACAGTGGTCGTAGTAAGAAGTAACTTTTCTTCGTCGGTCAGACCATCTTCTTGTTCCATCAATGTCTGACTCACTTCTTTTCTCTACTTGCCAAAAAGTTTGAAGAAAGAAAAACTAGATTCACCCATGTGACAAAACTTACGACTTTGGTCCATGGGTTATATTTAATTATCACTTTTTAACTTACAAATTACTTTTCTTTTTTTTATCAATCTTGTAATCATTGTCATTTTCCTAAGTTAAACACAAAAATATAAAAACTGCGTTTTTATAAAATGAAAATAAAAAACAATTTTTAGATAACCTCTCATGACTACAATTTATCAAAAACCGAAAAAGTTATATTATTTTTGTTGTCTGAAGATACGTATTATATCTCCATTTAGATTTGGATCTAACTCATTACAATTTTTGTACTTCCTATTATAGCTTAATGATTGAGCACCAGTTTTATATGCTTGAGGTCTCAAGTCCGAGACATCAGAAAGACATATGAAGGAATTTGTCCCCCACTGAGACAGGTTTGAGTCCTGAAAAAGGGTCAGAGTTTCATGTTAAACATATATGATCGTAATCATGTATTTCATAATATATATTTATATATAGGCTTACTTGAACTGAGAGACGATGATGCC